>SPJY01028189.1:0-47861 GCA_005191435.1 Raddia distichophylla | reverse complement strand
CATAAGCTCAGTTGTAGCATAGCATATGCTAAAAGACTAAAAGCTAATCAAAAGTCCTACCTTGGAGGTTCTTTTGATGGTATAGCTCTGACTAAACTACAAGAAGCCTTGTGCTTACGTGCAGATTTACAAGAGCACTCCTTGGTTTTGGACTTTCCCTGTACAAAAGGACAAAAGATTATTCTAATTTTCTCCTTTCACACTGTGGAGCACCTTGATAAAATTTAACATTGAAAGCATGAGTTAAGGTCCTCAAAAATGATATATATTTTACCTTAGCATGTGAAGTATTGGATTTCTCAACTATTTTGTCTTCGCTAGAACAACTTTCTTGTTCCTTCTTCTCAGCCATTTGGTTCTCATTCTGACATGTGCTAACCTCATCTTATATGAACAAATATGCACAAAAAATGAATGAGTATGAGTACAAGATCAAATTAGAGAAGTAAAACGAGGACGAGAAATCAGATAGAAATTGAAAGGGTTGATGCCTCAGTTTCCTATATATCTATTTGTGCTTCCCAGAACTAATCTTCACAGCAATCAGTAATTGGTGCAGGTATCACCTATGCATATATATTCATGCTTCCCACAAATTCTTATTAACAGCAGCCAGAAATTGGTACAAAAAAGGGTCTGCAGTACGTTCTTTCTTAGATATAACCAACAGTGCTTAGTACAACCCTAAACCTATCAATCACCTCTGGTGGTTCCAAGAGAACTCATGAGAAATGCACCCTATTTTGGCAAGAAGCTTGAGCTTTCCAAAATATCCTCTAATGCTACTCAGTATTTCCTTCACAGCGGTTCTAGAAAAAAAGGTATTGTCTTCACAATAACAAGCAAATGGTAAATCAGTTATTAGCGAAGCATGCACCCACAACAGGTAGTACAGGCTACATCACCAAGTATATGTTTACTACCTATCAGTCTGCTCTAATATCAAACCCTTTGAAAATTCCAGGGGTGTGAATGACACACATGACTAGAACAGAAAAAGAAACAACTCATATTTTGGAAATAATACCGAATCAGGATTAGACTCTGATTTAGTTCAAATTTCATCATGAATGACATCAGTTTCTATACAGCGAAATATTGAACAAAAAGGATGTGCAAAGTTATAAGATACAGAAGATCAAGGTTCAGGACAGATCATAGAATAACTATTAAAACAATGTGGAACACAAAAAAAAATTGGAGGGAAAACAGTTAGCAACTTCAGGCTAGTTCAGGGCTTACCATCAAATACATAGTCCACACAAGGATCTCCATCTACATCATCAAAACCCATTGAAAGTCGTTCGGCTATCATGTACTCAATAGTTGCATAAACATCACCATCCATTTCTCTCAAAACCTGAATAAATAAATTTAAAACTAATTAGTGCTATTGATCGTCCTACACCAAATCCACAAATGCTATGTGATCATAGTTCATACGTGCTCAACTGCAGTAACATTTGAACATCCAGTTCCAGCGATGACCAAATTAACTGATGTATGATCATAGGTTGATTTGTCTGAAGATTTCTCCTGGTATTTTGCTTTTGTTTGAGCATCACTTGTGCTAGCTATATTGGCGTTCGCCTGTAAATTGATAGCATTAACTATAATCAGAAATACACCACAGGTAGGCAATTACATCATCACTGTTCCCCCAAAGACAATAGTATCTCACTGTCCTTCCAGTAAAACAGAACTGGAGCATTTACAATTGTAAAAATGAAAAACCTTGATAACAACTGGCATTGCAGGACCCTCACATGGATCCTCCCTCAGTCGAACACTATTGTAGTGCTCACCATAATGGTAAGATCTGTACTGGGATCAAATTAGAAGGAACAAGAGAAGTGTGATACAATCAGTAGTAGCATATTTGGGAAATCATCTCAAATTGCATAATACATTAACTTACAAATGAACCATATTGGCAGCTTCACGGCCAGAAAAGTTGTTTATGTACCATTTCGGTGAGTTAAGCTGCAAAACAAACAATAATGGCGTAACTGTCAGCTAAATTTACATATGTAAATGGGTCTAACCAGAAACATGGAGGCATAAAACATCCAATGGAAAATATGTAGCAGTTAATCCATATCAGCTACTGTGTTTAATTTACACCCTGGAAAAGGTTTGACTGCATAATGTGTCACCCATAAATCACAAAAAAAGAGCAAGGCTTGCACTGAAAAATACCATGTGAATGCATATGTTTCTTTTTGTGAGAAGAGAAGCTGCTTGCAATTCCATATGGCCAGCCCAAGTACCATCCTTTAGCATAGAGTCGCAGTATTTGTCGAATGGGACCTCATCCTCAATGAATGGTTCAAACTCCTCACGGTGTTCCTATAAGACGAGCACAAGAAGGATTACAAGTTGTAAATAATCCAACACCTATATTTACCATCAGCATCTGCATCATCTTTAGATCAACGAAAATGGCGGCGCGTGGTGTCCCGTCTGCTGCGACGCGTGGTGCTCCGATTCCAGGAGTCATTCATGGCGGGCAGGTGGTGCGCCCGCAGGAGGATTTCCCTCCTTTGCCCTCGAGTAAGTGCGTTACTACTGCTCAACTTCCTCTTTTGCCCTCGAGACCGGATCTGGGAAGAATATTTGGTCACTTTTGGAGGTATTCGAACTCGAGGACGAGTTCTTCCCCCTTTTCTTCCAGATCCACTCCTCTTGGCGGCTGTTCTACTACCTCTAGGGTTTCTGAGGGGTGGTCATACGCGGAGGTGGTTCGTCGTGTTTCTCCCCCAAAGTTGGTGACGATGATGGGTAGAGGGGGCAGAGGAAGTTTTGGTGGGGGTGGAAGATGGAGAGAGGGGGGATGGCGTGGTGGTGACCGCGGTAGATTTTCTTGGAGACTGGCATCGGGGCCCCGTCCTGGATTTGTTCCAGGTTGGGCAAATCGGCCGAGGAGCTCAAATCCTATCTCTGGATCTGAAAACCTGGGTCGAGATCGCCCAGATTCGGTTCATACCTCGCAGGATGTGGATGCGGGAGAGGAGATCATGGGCGAGCAGACGATGAATGATCAGGGGGACGCACGGGGTGATTCAGAAGAAGGTCGCTGGTCGCATCGCGCGGAGATGTCTTACGAGAGACAGGATCATGGATGGGGCACCAAGATTGATCTAAAGAAAGAAGAAGGACAAGAAACATGGCGCGTTGAAGATCCTGGAGAAATCAAAGAAGGGATGGATGAAAAGGTAATTGGCCCTTGCTATCGCTGTCACAAGATGGGACACATTGCTGTGGATTGCAGATTTGGGGGGACTTGTGTTCGCTGTGGAAAAATGGGACACAGTTCTTGGAAATGTATGGAGAGGAAATTTTCTGATTTCGCACCACGCATGTGTGGTTTTGCAGCAGAGAATCAGGGTTTTTTCTTTATTGAAGATGTTCCTTCTGAGCTGAATGTGAGGGAGGTGGCTTGCACTGCTGTTATCACGGTTGTGAGAGGTAGTGCTTCTGCTAGAGATATTGAAACTGATTTGGGTACAGTGTTGGGCAAATCATGGAGGTGTACTGCAAGACAGATTGCTGAAAATATGTTTCTGATGAGATTTCCCACTGCTCAGAGAGTGGATGAACTTGTTGGTTTTAATGAGATGAATATGCGTTTGGTAGACGCGGCTAACAAGGTGTCTCACTGGGAAGATAATCTGGGTGCAAAAGGAGAATTGAAGGAGACATGGGTTCGTATAAGGAACATCCCTCTCAGCAGAAGATCCGAGGAAGTTGTGGCTGGTGTAGGTGGTTTGGTGGGATCAGTGATTGATATTGACAAGAACAGTCTAAGTAAACTTGAGTTTGTCAGAGTTAAGATTCTGTGCAGGGATGTAGATAATGTTCCTAAATGTGTGGAAAGCTCTGTGGGCAAATCTCTGTATGATTTTTTCTTTGAAGTTGAAAGGCTAGGTAATGACATTAGGGTGCCTAAAGACAAAGGGGGTATCAGAATACAAGAGTCAGAAGATAAAGGGAGCTCGCTGAAGAGGCAGAAAATTGATGAAGGGAACTCAGGGGGAACAGGATCTAAAAACTCTGTGTTTCACAGAATCTCGGGCTCTGCACCACCTAAAGTTGACTATGGTAAGGGAAAGCAAATGATGGAGGATGAACAGTCTTATGATCTGAAAATTGATGACTCTCAGGAAAGTGAAGAGGAGGACCTTGAGGAGAATCTGATTCAGATGGCTATCCAAGATTCCATGATGGATTGTGCGAATCCTGGGCAGGTTCTTCATGATAAGAGAGATAAGTATGAGAGCTTGACGTTGGGCAGGTGCCTTACAAAATTTTTCCAAGACAAGCCTGATCCAGTTCTTGTTGGAGAATGTGGCTCATTCATTGTCCCTAGAAGTAAGGTAGTCATTGAGGAAATGGTGGAACCCAAAGATGGAAAGATGGCACCTCATGTGAATCCTCAGGTGTATAAGGATAGGGAATCAGAGTTGGAAAAGATAGTGAAGAAGCCAGAAGATTGTCAGGGGAGGGAGATCAATGAAGGAAAGAAGCCAAAAGAAAATCAGAAGCAAGATGTTGGGGGGAAGAAGACAAAGAGGCTGGATGTTCCAATTAGGAGAAGCTCTAGGCTCCAAAATTGTACCCTGCCTATTGTTGAAAAAGCTGCTGCTCTTCAGAAAAAAAGGGATTTAGAAGGTACTGAATTTTCAATCCCATCTTCTAATGTTTTCTCTATTCTTGATAATGCAAATATTAGTGCGTTAGCTTCTGATATGGGCATTATTATAAATGAAAATGAAATGGAAAGAGTGGATCTGATTAGAACTTTAGAAAAGGCTAGAGATGCCATTCACAAGAAAAAGAAAGAAGATGATAAGAATAATAGGGAGAGCTTCTCTGATGTGGAAGGTTCCTGTCAGAATAGGGATCTAGTGCAGCTGCTGGATTGGGGGAATGAGGAAAGGGCAGATCAGAATAGTTCTGATTATGATGAAACAACATCTCCTTCAAGTAATAATTTTTCGGTTGGTGGAAAACAGCATAGAGGCCTTGCTGGAATTCATTCTAAGAGATTTGCTCAGAGGTCTGGCAAATCTCTTAGGAAAAATAATAAGGTAAAAACTAGTAAATGAAAGGGATTATTTGGAATTGTAGGGGGGCTGGGAAAAAAGGGTTGGGGATCCTGCTTAGAGATAAGATAAAAGAATTTGGCCTTGATTTTGTGGGTCTGTGTGAAACACAGAAGGGTGATTTCTCTAATGCTTTGTTGAGAAAATTTGATGGAGAAGAGGATTTTATGTGGAGATGGGCTCCTTCTAATGGTAAATCAGGGGGCATTCTGGTGGGTTTGCGTAAAGGGATTTTTGAGGTGCAGGGAGTCCATGTGGGCAGATTCTCTTTAACCACTCATATTTGGGATATTGCTAAAAAATGTAGATGGTGCCTTGTGGTGGTCTATGGTCTTGCTCAAAATGAGTTTAAAGAAGATTTTCTTAATGAAATTAGTGATATTTGTGCTTCTACTGATTGCCCCATGTTGATGGGTGGAGATTTTAACATCATTCTAAGGGCCAGTGAAAAGAATAAATACTGGCGACCTAATAAGCCTTCTAGGATGTTGAATCAAATAATATATAAGTTTTCTCTGAAAGAAGTAATGATGTGTGGTGGTGGTTATACTTGGTCCAATAATCAGGATGATCCTACTTTGGAAAAATTAGACAGGATCCTGATGTGTACTGCTTGGGAAAAAATGTGGCCCATGGCCTTTGTGCAAAAACTTCCTAGAATTATGTCTGACCACAATCCCCTGGTGATTATGGATGAATGTGTGGGGAATACAAAAAGAAGGGCAGATTTTAGGTTTTATAATTCTTGGATCAAAGAGCCTGATTTCCTGGAAAGAGTGAAACATGTTTGGGATTTACCGGTCCATGGGAAAGATATTTTTGATATTTTGTTGATTAAACTTAAAAGAGTTAAGAAAATGCTACATGGATGGGGAGCTCATAAGGCTGGGATTAACAAAAAAGATAGAGATTCCTTGATTTCAAATCTGGATTCCCTTGAAAAAAAAGAGAATTCATATGGTTTAAGTTTGGAAGAAGGGAAAACCAAAGTAGAAATGATGAGAAAGTTTGAGATCTCTTGTGAAAAGGAAGAGGAAAAATGGAAGCAGTTATCCCAGAGTAATTGGCTGCTAAAAGGGGATAGGAATACAAGATTCTTTCATATGGTTGCTAATGGGAAAAGGAAAAAGAAAAAAATTACAATGCTTAAAGATGGGGAAAATCTTATTCAGGGAGATACTGAGTTGGTGAATCATGCAACTGCCTATTATAAAACTTTGTTTGGTCAAGATGAGCCTAGTGCTTTTAACCTAAAAGAGAATTTCTGGAATAACCTGGAAATGGTTAATGAGGAGGACAATAATGTTCTATCTCAAAGGTTCTCAGAGGAGGAGATTAGGAAAGCCCTGTTTTCTATGAAAGGTAACAAGGCTCCTGGCCCTGATCGTTTGCTGGTTGAATTCTTTCAAACTTGTTGGCATATTATAAAGAAGGAGGTCGTAGAGATTTTTCAGCTGTTTTATGACAATAAACTTGAGATTGATAGAGTAAACTATGGAATGATTGTACTGATTCCCAAAAAAGAAGAGGTGGAAGAGATAACTCAATTTAGACCTATATGTCTCTTGAATGTTTTTTATAAATGGATTACAAAGACTCTCACTGCTCGGCTGGAACTGGTCATTGACAAGATCATTAGTCCGGTCCAAAATGCGTTTATCTCGGGCAGAAATATTATGGATGGAGTTCTAGCTTTACATGAGGTTGTGAACTACACAAAAGTTAAGAAAGAGAGGAGTATTGCTAAAGTTGGATTTTGAAAAGGCCTATGATAGGGTGGACAGAAACTTCTTAATGAAATGTATGAGAGCCAAGGGCTTCAATGTAAAATGGTGTGAATGGATTGATAAGGTGGTGTCTAATGGGACTCTCCATGTGTGTCTGAATGATAAGACTGGACCTTACTTTTGTAGTAAGAGGGGTGTGAGGCAGGGAGATCCTTTATCACCCTTGCTCTTCAACATTGCAGTTGATGCCCTGGCTAAAATGTTTCATAGAGCCCAAAGTAATGGTCTGATTAATGGCCTAACTAGAGATTTAATTGATGGAGGGATTATGATTATGCAGTATGCTGATGATACTATTGTGTGCTTGCCTGATGATCTGGAGGTTGCTAAAAATGTTAAGATTCTGCTTTACATTTTTGAACAAATGTCTGGACTCAAAATAAACTTCCTTAAGAGTGAGATTTTTCTGATTAATGGTAATGAAGAGAATGGAAGGATTTACTCTGACATGTTTACATGCCAGCTTGGTGATTTACCTATGAAATATTTGGGAGTTCCAGTGGGGTATAAAAGACTCCTCTGTAAAGATTGGGATGCTTTGGTCAATAAAGTGCAAAAGAGACTTGCCTCCTGGAAAGGAAAATATCTTTCTTTGGGTGGAAGATTGATTCTTGTGAATTCTTGCCTCTCCAGCATTCCTATTTACACCATGTCAATGTTTTTAATCCCCAAGTCTGTGATTAAGAGAATTGATATGATTAGGAGGAAATTTCTTTGGAGTGGTGGTGATGATAAAAGCAAAATTTGTTTAGCCAATTGGGATTCAGTTATCAAACCAAAGGAAAAAGGGGGTTTGGGGATCCAAAACCTGAAGCTCTTAAATGTGAGTTTACTTTGCAAATGGTGGTGGAAACTGGAATGCCAAAGTGGGGTTTGGCAGCAAATTGTGAAAACAAGATATATGAAGAATGTTCCTGTCTCTCTAGTTAAAGCTAAAATCAATGATTCTCCTGTCTGGAGTGCTTTGATGAAAGTGAGAGATGTTTATGTAACTAATAGAAGGGTTAAAGTGGGAGATGGTGAAAGTACTAGCTTTTGGTTGGATATATGGCAAGGAGATACCCCTTTTAAAGATATCTGGCCTGAAATCTTTAGTTGCTGTACACACAAAGGCCTGACAGTTGGCCAATAGAAGAGGGCGGGTTATAAAATGGATTTCAGAAGATGGAATAGCCCTAATGAGATGGTTGAATGGGAGGATAAAATCAAAGACATAACGGCTAATAATATCTCTAGTGGGGAGGACACTAGCTGGTGGGGGAGAAATCCTAAAAAGATTTTTATTGTTAATTCTCTGTATAATCATCTCTGTGATGGTCGAAAGGATCCTTTTCTGGGAAACCTGTGGAAAACTAAGATTCCCCTGAAAATCAAGGTGTTTTTATGGCTGACTTGGAAAAACAAGATCCTTACTAAAAAGACTCTGAGCAAGAGAGGTTGGTCAGGAGATCTTACTTGTGAATTTTGCAATGCAGTTGAAACCTGCGACCACCTTTTCTTTCAGTGCCCTTTGATAAAAGTTGTGTGGTGCATTCTAGCAACGTGTCTAAGGGTAGAGTATATTCCTGGTGATTTCAATCAATTTGTAGGGTGGATTAAGAAGGTTGTGCCCATGAATAGCTCGTTGCATATTTTTGTCCTGGCTACCATTTGTTGGTCAATCTGGACTAAGCGTAATGACTCTGTTTTTAACAAAAAAAAACGTCCCCATGATCATTCATCTGTTGTTTTTGTCGTTTGCGCTTTTCTCATCAACTGGGCAGGTCTTGAAGGCAAATGACAAAGAGCTAGTGCAAATATTGGGGGTATCCATGATTTTCCAGGTGTTGAAGAAGGCTCAGGATGATGGGGTGCTGAAGGATGATCCTGCGACGGGACCTTCCTAATGTGTCTATCAGCTTTTAGTTTCTGGGGCGTTGTTTTGTTAAGTCTTTCTGGTGAACTTTCTGGTCTCAGGAATTGTTGGTTCTGTTTCTAGCCTTTTGTTTAGCATGGAGTTTCCTGCTGACTGCTGTAAGTCTGATTCTGGCGTGTAATAACTACTTGTGTTTCCGTTCTGGTAATGGAAATGGGAGATGAGCTCCTTTTGCAAAAAAAAATCTACGTGCGAGCGGATGGAGGCTCCAGATTGCAGCTAGTGGCGGCGTCATGGACTCATGGTCGGCCTGGCACTGGCCGAGGCGAGTAGCAGAGTGGCCGGCGACGAAGCGCGGCTCCTTGAGATGGCCGTGGGTTGCCAGTTCAAGTGGTACGTGGTGGTGCTGCGTCGGTCCCCCTCTGGTATATATCCTCTGGCTTTAGGGTTTAGTATTACCGTTCTATTGTACCCAAATCTTTTTCTTCTATCTTTTAATGAACTTAATTTAGGCTGCTAGCCTAATTTTCTTTTAAGAAGAAAAAAAGAATGGAGGAGAATTAATGACACGCACTACGTTAGGCTACGTACGTACATGCTGCATTGGAGTTCTGGTACCCGGCTGATCATGAGCGGGCTGAAACCTTTCTCAACTCAGCTTGTTTTTCGGTCAAGCTAGAAAGAAAAAAACTTGGACTTGGGCTTGCTGCCCTGTGAGTTGGTCTTAATTTGAGGCCAAACTAAGATCAGCACGTACGCAATTGCAGACATGCAAATCAAGCGCAATGTCCCCTCATAAGCCAAAGCTGAGTTTTTGTAGCGCAATGCCCATCTTTAATTTTAGCCAGCCCAAGCGCATCATAAACGTCGGCATTGCATCTAATTTTATTGTACTAATATGTTTTCTTCTCCACTTTTATACTGTATATATATAATCAATCCCTAGCTTGTAACCTTATTTGGACTAGTACTACCTTTTAGTGAATGGAAGGCAACCCTGTTACCTTGCCTTAAAAAAAATGTGAGCAGAGCTGCAATTTTTCAGGCAATGAGCTGAAACGGCGGGTCGTTGTCGCCATGCACGGTCCTCGAGTAATAGGCATGCATGCGTATATGCGTATATGCAAGAGGACAAGTCCAGCAACACGTTCCATCGATCGGTTGCGACTTGCGATCGAGTTAGGCACGTCGTGAAGGGACACCATGCCATGCATGCACTTGCACACTTGCACCCCCACTGCATTGCACGTAATTAAACTAATTATCAATTGCTTGTACTGTTGGTACGTTAATTAATTAAACCATATATATGGACCAACAGGTGCACCCATTTGGTGCAAAAACGAAATAGTATATATATGTCCGGCCAGTACTCTCGCCAAATTCTGCTCCGTACATGATGCGTATTTATATATGTCCTGCTGGCAAAATCGGTGTTGTAAAATCTTGTTGCTACAGCATATAAGGCCATGCATGCATGTTGCATGCTGCTTACAGGGATGTTTTCGTGAAAAGTGTTATTTTGTCTTGTAGGATTCACACGTGTGTGTGTGTGGTCCTTTTTGGGATGGGTTGATCCCTGCCAGTTCGACAGTAATAGAAAGTAATTCAAATGAACTGACTTTGGCATCGGCAGTAATTGGACCTGGATGTGGTGCCTAGAATCGTGGGGGCATTAACTACCCAGTTTCAAACAAATTGCAGCTTGTTTTTTCGTTCTAATTTTTGAATCATTGTTTCGATCGCCGAAAACTTTACACCATTGAATTACTTGCATTTTTTCGAACAAAACAAGATCTCAAATGACATATAAATTTGAAATATTTTGAAAATTTTAATTTGAACCGAATTCTGGTTTGGCGGTAATTCGTAGTAACTAAGATGAGTATGTTGTACTGATGTCAGTAATTCATTTTTGATGGGTCCAATCCGATTACAATCAAAATTATGGTTTCGCAGCAATTACGATCTGTTGGTAATTTGTAGTGATTACTTTTTATTACATCGTGATGCTCCCATCAATTACTTTCATTACAATTCATTACGTTGCCTGCAGAAAGGTAAAAAAAGATAAAAATACATATGTTGTTTGTTTACTATGCATTACTCCCCATAGTTCTACCTAGTAATTCGAGGAGACGGACGGAGAAGGCGGCGCATCGGACCGGGGCCAACACCGATGGCGGCGACGGGGTCGGAGGTTGATGGCGGCGCGCCGGTGTGGGAGGACGGCGTCAGGGGCGCAGATCGGGGGGAGGCGCCGGCCCCCGATCTGAACGCCGCCACCACGTTGGAGTCGCCGCGTGCCTCCTCACAGAGCCGCTGCACCTCCGCCTCGCGGAGACGCCGCCGCCGCCTCGCGGAGCCGATGCACGGAGTCGTTGGTGCCGCCGTCGGCGGGGTCGGGGGCGCCAGATCCGGCGACGGCGTCGGTCGGGGGAGCCAGATCCGGCGACGGCGTCGGTCGGGGGCGCGGTGTCCGGCGACGGCGGCGGTCGGGGGCGCGGTGACCGGCAGCGGCGGCGACCGAGGGCGCGGGGGCCGTCGGCGACGTTGGGGGCCCGTTGGCGCGGGGGCGTCGGGGACGGCGGTTGCGACGGGCAACGTCGGGGACGGGGTGGGCGGCGTCGGGGTGGCGGCCGGGGACGGGCGGCACTAGCGACGGCGATGGAGCTGGTGGCGACGTGGAGGCGTCCAGCGTCGCCGTCGCCTGGCAGGGGCGCGCGTTTGGCTGCGTGGGAGGGGTGGGTGTGGGTGGTTCCAGATCTGACCGCGTGGGGTGCATGTTATATATGTTGGACCATCAATTACTATGAATTACTGCCGATCTGGGCAGGACCGCCCCGTCCCTATAGGGATGAGCGGGTCCGGGTGTAGATTAGCCTATTCTACAGCTAGGTGTAGTATAGGATATATATATATATATATATATATATGTATATATATATATATATCTCGAGGAATGCTAGCGTACTCTCGAGAGTACAGATCTCTCCGTACTCCCAAGTGGTTTTCGAAATTCGAGACGCCTAACAACTAATCCGAACCGTTGAACTTGTTCGTCTCACTGAAACGTTGTCAGTGACCAAGTTTCATATTTTTTTGAATTTATTTACTATTTGTTTCATATTTTTGAAAATCGACCATCCAATTAGTCGTGGTGCGTTCAAAAAAGCTGATTTTCGAACATAAGAAACAAATAGTAAACAAATTCAAAAAAATATGAAACTTGGTCACTGACAACGTTTCAGTGAGACGAACAAGATCAACGGTTCGGATTGATTGTTAGGCCTCTCGATCTATCTCCCCCCTCCCTTCTCTCTTTGTATATGTTGTACAGTTCGTTCTCCCGCTTTAATGAAATGGCAGTGCTCCTGCCCGTTACCTCAAAAAAAAGAGAAAAGAGAGACGCGTTTATGTTGGTACCGATGCATGCATGCTTAATTAGGTGGTGCTTACACCTATTTTCGTTATCATTTTTGAATATTTAATTAAACACCTGCACGGTACTTGATTAATTTATTTTTTTGGTTTGGGGTACGTGAAAAGACCAACACAGTAGATTATTCTGAAACACTAGAAATTGAAGTCGTTTTCTTATTCTTGTCCGTGGAATAGATTCCGTATAATTAATTCCAAGGAGTTGCGTAGAAAAAGCAGGGACCATTCAGTCAACAAATTGAACGTTTTTGAATTGTGAAATAGCTACTGAAGGAAATAAATATATAATATAATTAACTAAATATATCAATTAACTGGTGCAGATTTTCAAAACAACGTCGCCCGTACGTCATGCGCAAGAGAGATTGTACAATAAAACAAGGTGGGCACGAAAATATGGATTGCTTAATCCTCTTGATTCATGTATCAGCTGCAAGAAACGCCCAATTAAGTCGTAGCATATATAAATAAATATACGGGGATTGGGGAGTCAGCTGCTAGCTTGCTTTGGATGCAAGTCCAAGGTAAATCCTTCCTTTCCCCGGTGCAAGCTAGCTATTAGCCCCATGGCTGGCCTACTCTAGCCTCAAGGCCGCTGCTAAAGTCTAACCATTCGATCGAGACTCGACAGCATAGCAAGTACTGGAGTATATTAAGGCAAAATCGTTTCTTTTTGGGCGAAGAATGCATGCTATATAACTAACATCTGAGATGATCAGTTCCCAGCGAATTAAGTGAATCGATCAAGCTAGAGTGGGAATTATAATGAAAGGGAGGCCGATTGTGACGACGGCGCTATGCTCACTGGCATTGGGATTCTTCATCGGCATTTCTTTCCCTGTCGAGATCACGCCAAAGGTATGCATACGTAATTATGCATGCATTTCTTTCCATTCTCTTCTCTGAATATATATATATATAGCTAATGTTTGAAGGCCGTACCATATGCAGGTTCAGTGCGGCATGATGTTCCCTTGCACAAACTCCAGCGGCAGCAGTGACAGCTACATGGTAATGCTGGGAAGAATGTGGGCACCATTCAGAAACAGCAGTGTGAAGGCCAATGCAACTTCAGGTTCAGAGGAGGTTCATCATCATGCCCGGAAAGGCGCGGAGAAGCTACCGCCAGGCATTGTTGTCCCAGAGTCTGATCTCCACATGCGACGCCTCTGGGGATCGCCAAGCGAGGTCTCTCATGGATCCGATGCATGCATATATACATGCAGTACAGCCTGCAAGCTAGCCTGAAGCTGAATGAATCAATCAACTGACATGGGTACGTTATATGCAGGACTCGCCGGCTCGCAAGAACCTTGTGGCGATATCGGTAGGGTACAAGGAGAAGGCCGTCATCAACGCCACTGTGCACAAGGTATATATATCGATCTATCGTCTGTTCTTGGCCGAATGAATGGAACTGAATTCATGGATGATCTTGTGCACGCATATTAATTCAGTTCTTGGAGGAGGAGGAGGGGGGGTTCGACGTGGTGCTGTTCCACTACGACGGGCGCACCTCCGAGTGGGACGGCGAGCTGGAGTGGTCGAGGAAGCAGGCCGTGCATGTGAGCGCCATGGGGCAGAGCAAATGGTGGTTCGCCAAGCGCTTCCTGCACCCCGCCGTCGTGGCGCCCTACGACTACATCTTCCTCTGGGACGAGGACCTCGGCGTCGACAACTTCGCCGCCGGCGAGTACCTGCGCGTCGTCAGGAAGCACGGCCTCCAGATCTCGCAGCCGGCGCTGGACACGACGAGGGGCAACAAGACGTACGACCACACGCAGCGGCGAGCCGGCGGCGAGATACACACGGGGGGTCCCGGCAACTGCCCGGGCTTCGTGGAGGTGATGGCGCCCGTCTTCTCCAGGGAGGCCTGGGCCTGCGTCTGGCACCTCATGCAGGTAACAGTTAACATGAGCCCACCAAGGCACCAATTATTGTTACATCTTCTTGCATTGCATCATCTTTTGGAGATAAGAACACTTTTATCTTTAATTTAGTCATGACATATTACATGACAAATTAACTCAGCAACGGCTTAACAAGTCGCAAGTGCATGAGTGAGACATGAATGAAACCGCAACACATGCCTCTCTCTCGGACATGCTTATGAACAAACACTGCTAGATAAATCGCGGCAAGAAAATAACCCGTACCCCTAGGAAAATAACCCTCGAGGCAGGAATGGCATGTGCCAATCTTTCCTAGAACAGGCAAGAGACAATGACGACCCTGTTGCAGCGAATTCTGTAGCCTAAGTAGAGAAAATATATAGTCAACGCAGTAGAAGAAGACAGCTGCAAGCAATCGTCTCTGACGCTTCCCAAAAATCATATTCACCATCTCTCGGTGCTGGATCTCAACACCGATGATCTTCGAGGCCTACCCTACCACTCACCGGTGCGCAATAGCTAGAGCGGCGCAATGGAGTAAGCTATTTAGTGGCAACAAAGCAAATGAAAGAAGGCCAGAAGAATCTATGTCCCAAGCACGGTCTCAAGGGTTATTTACAGGAAGATTTTATGGAAGGTCATCCTCTCAGCATGTTAAAATGACCCACACTCACGACTAAGGCAAACAAAGTCAGTTTTTGCAATTTGCTCCATAAGGTTATCCTATGCCGGAATGAGGATTCTACTAACGGATAACGCTCTGGAGAAGCAAATGACCCACAATGACGTAAAATGAGTCGCATATGGCATGACAGGAAGATGCCACGTTAAGATGACCCACATTCCTTTTCTACTACCAACTCAAAGAGCAGAAATGATGCGCAAAAGGAGGTTGCACCTGCGCAAGCACAAGACCTGATTTTTGTTGGACCATTCATACAAGTGTTGTGCTCTCGCCCTAGCCTGGCAAGGCGATCGAGCTAAACGAGTGAGCGTACATGTGGGTTCTTCTTTTCCTCTCATTTCCACATAAGCTAGTTGGCTGTAGTACACTCTACTATTTAAGTTGGTGTCGCTTATCTCACGCTGATGGCAATATGATGCTAAAATATTTCTACTACTTTTATGCATAAACTTTTGAGAGCTACCAGTGATATTTCTCAGATATGTGGATAATTTCCTACGTAACTATGCATGCATGTCTGACTGCAATATAATTAATTCTTTCTCAAGAGAGTTAATGATCGATCGAGATGTGATTGCAGAACGACCTGGTTCATGCATGGGGTCTTGACTGGAACTTCTGGAGATGCGTCGATGTAAGATCCTAGCTCAGGCCCAGATATATCCCGGTGAATTGAGATTAAACATTACTAATACTCTCATGACAGCGTCCGGGGGAGCAGATAGGCGTGGTGGACGCGCAGTACGTAGTTCATGGTGGACTTCCCACGCTCAAAGGCCAGGTACACACGCGCGCATAACTCAATTCACTCATCTATGCCAATGTATATATATACTAGCGATGCTTACACGTCCACGGCGCACGGCATTAATTTCATAAGACACAAGTGCATTTAAAAATTTTTAAGTTTATTTGTTTTTCCTGGATTTTTTGTTTTAATTTTTTTCTAAAAATTTTCTAGCATTTCTTATTTCATTTTATATAATTCAACATTTCTAATGCTTAATTTCATTTATGGATTCTCACCATAAATTTTTGTTGCATTTGAGAATTTTAATTTTTTGAAAATTTTCTAAGTTTTTTTAGAATTTCTTGTTTATTCCTGGGAGGGGAGAGTGACATGGTAGCCCCTGGTTGCGCCACGAGCCAGGCAGCGACCTGTAAGGCCTTTGTAACATTACTAGAGGTGAAAGCGCGCTTACGCGCGCTAGGACTGTTCTGAGCTATTTGAAGGGAATCAGGGTATTTGAATAGGCATTAGACACCATTTCAGTCAGATAAAAAGGCTACAACAAAACATGTGCTGAAAGCATAGGGAAACCCGTGTAATAAATTTATTTCACATAATTTGCATGGAGATGGCCATATCAAAAGAATTAACTTCCATGCTGAAGTAACAAAGAGGTAAACAACATAGGAGATGAATCGATCTTCGTATAACTTCGTATAATGTATGCTATACGAAGTTATTACGATATATATATAGAGGGTGACTTGACCTCCACTGGTTGCGCCACGTGCCAGGCAGCGCCCTGTAAGGCCTTTGTAACGTTACATTGATGATATCCCTTATTACTAATTAAATCCAAATGCTTCGTTCTCTCCTGCAACTACAGGGAAGCATAGAACAGGAAGGAGGCGCTGAAAAGGTATTTTTCATGTCTCTCTCCATAATTCTATCTCATTTGGCAAAATTGAACAGGATATTTTTAGATAATAAAATTGTTCTTATTTCTATACCCAAAGGTATATATGGTCCTTAGAAAATGGTAAATGTCACTCAATCATTAATTGTAACTAAAGAAACAATTATGACATAAAATTGCCATCGGTTAACACAGTCTATTATTAGAATTCCAGCCGTTGTTGGTGAAGAAAGACAAGGTCACAACCTCCAAAGATCGGCACACCAATAATATCGATTCTCTTTTATCCTCATTTTGAAGTGTGTCCCTTTGATATAACTAGTATGCTTCCCAAGAATTATCTGTATAAAAGAGAAATCTTTGCATTTATTAAAACAGTATCATTTCGACAATGCCAAATGGACAAAAGTAATGCTGCACATCCAACCATAACCAATTTACAATGGTTCATCCCAATCCCTCGGAACCAATTCCTCAGCAAATTTTCGGTAATATTTGTAGACACTACTCGAACTGTTCCTTTTTTATTCATGCCCGTGTTTCTTATAGATCACAACTTTCTAGAGCGCTAAGCCCATAAACAATTGTAACTATGCCACACAGATTTGGAAAGCAGGCAATAAAAAAAATTTTGATGAATCGTCTCATTAGAGTTATAGGAACAACACTTTTGATACCCTGTCAATTCCTTTTAGCCAAATTATCTTTGGTTAAACGGATACCATCGCAAACATACAATATAAAAATGTAAATTTTTAAGGGCAATAATTTGAGTCTGCATAAGAACTTATTCGGAAAAGGAAAATGAGCATTTTGCTTCTTTTTTTATATACATCGAATGGACAGAAAAACGGCTTTTGTAAAGATTCCAAGTAAAATTATCATGGTATATGAAATATGCCTTGTCAAATGGTAGACAATGTATTGACCAATTGCTGCCAATTAATAACATTTTGACGCACTGATGCTCGTCGAAAAGAAACATTCGGTGGGCCAAAATTAGAACTTGCATCACAATATCATGTTCTCTCCGAACAGTAGCACAAAAAACAGGATATTTATCTTTAAGTTGGACAGGGCTATAGCCTATAGGTCACCGGTTGAGATTACAGCAACAATCAAGTAAATTCAACCTAGAGCCGGACACTGGTGCGCCGATCCATAATGCTAGCAATGTTGCTAATATGGAGTGATTAACATTTAATATTAATTGTGTGCTATACTGCTAGGTGAAAGGCCGGCAATGGGAAGAATGGGACATCTTCAACAAGCGACTAGGCAAAGCCGACAAGGCCCTTGGCAATTCCACGGCGGCGGCAGATCGTCGTCCCTGATTTAATCGTAGATTCATTAATCTAACCCAGAGAAGGGCCTAGTCCAATGAAGCCATTCTTTTTCCTCTTGTTTTTTTTTTAAAAAATAAACAAAACAGAGAGACACTAGCTAGTACAAGCAGAAGACTGAAGAGAGCACATGAAACTAAAAAATCATCTGTATCAGGTTGTTGGCCAGTTCGGTTTTACCTATTCTGAATGTTCGTTGATTTGCTTCCGTGGTGCATACATTCTTCTTTAATTTGTCCAGCCTCATCAATTTTGTTTGTACCATTGAAAAATGTTTAATTTCAGTAAAATTAGACATGTCATATTCGACACTAGTTTTTTTGGGCCCATTTCAGTCCTGCCACTACCATGTGTCAAAAGGGCCTTTGGCCATCACATGTGGCTAATGGCTTTGGTGGAGTGACACTTGATTCAAATGGCAGGAAATTAATAGAAAAAAATTATAGGCGGTTGACAAAAATATGAGCATTTCAAAAGGTTTTAAAAATTTGAGGATGAAATATGGAATAGAATCTCATAATATTTTTTTTAAAAAAAAGTTACTCGAAACCATGATGTGGGCACGGAGCACTTGGGCCAAGCTGGTCGGCCTGGTCCTTGGGCTTGGAAAGTAAGCCGAGGGCAAATGGAAATTTGTTGGGGCGTACGTGGCCCGGTGAGACGGCCCGACCCATTCATGGAACAAAATTATACATCAATTAGGAGTATATTCCATCATAATATCTATAAAGTAGAGAGACACAGCTCCTGCCCATTGTGTGCCTAATCTGTGGGCTAGATTAGCTAATGTTGTCTGACATTTGCACCATGCATGCATGTTTAACTTAATGATTAATATTTTGACATTAGGCCCTGGTAATCTGGTCTCTCTTGTGCATGTATGGAGTAGAACAGTAGCAACTACAGCCTTGTTCTTCTCGGTCTAAATTAAGATTATAATCTGCTGTCAGAATTTTGTCTTTTTTAACAAAAGAATTTTGTCTTTTTCATGAGCGCACCTAGTACTAGTAGGGTAGGGTACCCGATTCGATCGTCCTCCAACAGAAAGAGCCAGCCAGCGCCCAGCAGGAACTCAATGAAGCTTCTTTGCATCCAAACATCTCGTTGCTGCTTATCGTAAATCTCTCATGGGCACTGCATGCTAGAGTAACATATAATCAAGAGAAGATCATTGTCTTTGTACAACACCCAATACATGCCATGCCAGCTCTAAAAGGCAGCAACGTACAGAAACAGCTAGCTGTGCTTGTTTCTTCTTGTATGCTTGCCGTCCCTATCATCAGGACACGGTGAGCACGAGCAAACAACACAGGACGATGCCTTCTTCTGTATCAAAGCCAACTAAGGCCTCGTTTGCTTGAGATTAATGTTGAGTTGTGTTTTACTGTAGCAAATTTGTGACCCGCTCGAAATACGTTTCAAAAAATTCAAAAATTATGGAAAAAATATTTTGCGAACTCTAAGAAAAACTATTTAAAACCCCACAAAAATAACTACAAAATATTGCAACATTTGGCCTATACAAAAATAACAAATTTTCATTTTATTTAATTTAATTTAATCTGAAACAAACAAACAAAGCTCGTGTTAGTATTGTGTATATCCATTTCCAATCCGACAGGGCCAGGGAATGAGTCAACACAACATTGCTTGCTTCAGGTGGAGCTTTCTATTTGGGACATTTCCGTTTTGGCTTCTATGAGAATAACGTGCTGGCCGCTGGTGAGAAATAATAAAATTGCGGGCGTGCAAGTGTATTGAAATATACAAATCAGTGTTCACCTAGTCGCTAGTCAGTCGGTTACCTAGTGACTAGCGACTAGGCCGACTAGTCAGCGACTAGTCGGAGACTCCAATATGACCAGCAAGAAATATTAATACAAATAAGCATAAACATAAGTACAGAAAATAATAATACAAGTCACACACTGACACACATAAGACATAGCCATAGACACCAACTCGTCAATCATCACAACTTAAAATTTCATGAGTCACGACTCACAACTCACAAGTCACAACTAATAAATAATTAAATATCAATAAGCATAGTTCTTAGTGCAATGACATAAACTGATAGTCTGATAAACTTATACTAATAGACAGTCATAGCCACATAGGCACATAGTTGATAGTTCTTAGTTTCTCTCAAGTCTCAAGTCACACACATATGACATAACAAATTTAAAAGCAAGTAACTAGTGTGTGACTGTGTACTTTCATTTCCTAGTCGGTCCGACTAACTGACTAGGCGCCGGCTTGGAACGACCGACTAGCACCGACTAGTCCGATTTTGACCGACTTTGACCGACTAGTCGGTCTGACTGACTAATCCCCCGATCAGGCCCTGATCAGTGCGGCTTGCCGCCGACTAGCGACTAGTCGTGCTAGTCGGCCGACTAGGCGAACACTGATACAAATAAAACAAAATATAGGGAAAACACATGATCTTTATTAATATTATCGGCAAGATACATGGTTCCCATTATTTTGCGCTCCATTGCCTGTTGAAAGAACATCTGATATAGGCGATGTGGATTTCTTGGATCCTGGGGTCTCGACAGATCTCCCAGTTAATTATATCCGCGAGAATACGCAGAAAACCTCCGTTAAGCTGTGCTTTGTCATGTTCATCAATCTTCGTCTGGACCATCCGCCGTGGACAACAGAGCTTGAAATCTTGAACCCGTTCGCCTGTATCAGTCCGGATTTAAACGATCGCGGACGACACTGTGTTGGAGCAGACCGCCGGCCCGGTTCGATTCGGTTCAGGCCCGGTTGGTTCGGTTACTGTACGAACCGGGCCAACTGGCCGGGGTCTCGGTCCAGGTTTGGTTCGCAAAGTGAACCGAACCGAACCGGCCCGGTTTTTTATTAGTGGTTTATCTTATTTAAAAATATATATAAAAATTAAGAAAACCATTATATTTCACAAATATACATTATAAATTAAAGAAAATATATATAGAAATATATATATTGAATTAAATAAATATATAACAGTAGCGATTTTTAAAACTTTCATTTATTATTTTTTTTTGATTTTTTTGAATTTTTGAATTCAAAAAATTCAAAAAAAATAAAAATTGAAAGTTTTAAAAAATGATTTCTTTAAGATTTTACATGAATTTTAAAATTTGTTTCGTGTAAATTGGATATGGTATAAAATATTAATAGATATAAGAAGTTTAAACTCTGTACGTATGTTTACCTGATCGTACGTAGGAGAGCCTATCGTTAATTGAATTAATGATCGTGTAGCTTCCGTTAGTTCTCAGCCTGCAACGTTCTCTTAGCAAGCTATCGTGCTTTCATTGAGCGACCGCCGCTTGATCGCGGTTTCAAAGTACGACAGGGGCCTAGATCTGTCTAAAGTTCAACTCGGCATGTATTTTTGCATAAAGAATAAAAAATAAATTTATAAAAAAATAATTTCCACTATGTTGTAGGTACCAGAAAAATACATCAGCTCTTCCGAGTAACCTGAAAATAAGAACATGCACAGTTACGCTCGGCTCTGATTGACTTGATGACATAGCAACAACGGCTTCGGGTATGATCTGCAAAAATAATATTTTCTTCGTACAGTCTCAGCGTCTTCGACGTATAATCTACAAATAAAATATTTTTCTGATGTATAGAGAATGGTCAAGAAAACCACGGAGCACATTATTTCGGCATCTGTGTATTTTCCTGTGCGCTCTCTCCATGTAAATCAGGGAATCTTCCGCTTGGCACCAAATCCCCATCTCTTCACCATCTGACCATCTCCCCTGTACACTTCTCCATCAACACCCACACATATGCAGAGAGCGAGGAGGGAGGAGAGACAGTAATGGCGGTGCGCCGGTCAGGGGCGGCGCCGGCCCGAGACGGCATCGGCCAAGGGCGCACAGACCCGAGGAGGCATCGGCCAGGGGCGGCGACACTTGGAGAGGCGGCGGCGCGGAAGAGACTTGGCGGCGCACGGGTCAGCGTGGATCTCTCTGGCTGATAAGATAACAACCGTAGCCATCTTTTCGGAAACAAAGTGGCTGGAGATAAGATAACTTACGTGCAGATAAGCTTAATTACTTAAGTATACCTATCAACAACACATTTTTTTTTTCTTCCTAGCTCTAGAAGAAACCCGAACCCGTACAGATAAAACTGAATCCTATTAGGATTGAAATTTTACCGTCCAACACTTTCTTTCAGATATGCACTAGCACGCTGAATGTTACAAGTAAAACCACTCCAGCAATAACAAAGGAATGGAAGAGGCCAACGCCGCTGCCTGTTTTATGGTTCTTCTAGAGTTTCAGTGCTTCGTAGGAAAAGATGATGGAAGTGACCTTTTTTGTAATTACACAAGTGACAGAGGCTGTCGCAAAGCTGGACTAAAAAATATGAGCAGGATGAAAGAATGACAGGCTGCAGAGTACCACCACATGTTTGACTAGCCAATCAGATAACCAACCCTGCTGCATTGTCTTGATCTCTCCCCTTTTGTATAAATATTTCACGTTTCGAATGCAAGTTTGAAAGATTTCTACACAAAGGAGCCCTTGTTGCAGGCAATAATGTAAGACTATGTGGCCACCTCACCATGATCTCTCTTCCCCCCAACCATCTTCCTATATAAATACAAAGGCATGCACAGGGAGAAGCATCAAGATAAACACAAGACAACCGACAAGAGAGAAGTATCATTTGCAACTTGCAAGCAAGGAATAGAAGAACACCTCCCGATTCCATACCAGAGATAGGATTCTACTGAAAGTAGTATTGCTATGTTGTAATATGAACTATCTGTTTTGGAATCTAGTTTTTCTCCCTCCTGAATACATGTTCCAAGGCATAAGTTCCATGAACACACATGCTGGCTCACTTCATACAGTTACATTGCAAAAAGCAAACCTATAGCATGAAAATGATATGTGTAAGTGGTTCATCTGCCCTTCTTGGTGAAACGATGCAGGCCAACAAAGGCAGTTGGATGGTGGGGGGAGGGCTCAAAGAAGATCCTTGGGGGCAGGGATGTGCTTGGTGGAGGGACATGGATGGGATGCACCAAGGATGGCAGGCTTGCCTTCCTAACAGATGTGCTCGAGCCTGATGCCATGCCCGGCGCACGCACTAGAGGAGACCTGCCCCTCAGATTCCTGCAGGTATAACAACACCTATCAAACGCAACCTCCAGATCATTCAAGTTTGTATGCGCTATCTGATGGTTTAGTCTTTAGTGAGTCAACAAAAAATAAACGAACAACATACGAAAGATTTATTCCATTTATTGTTCAACACAAATCGGTGCTCTGCACTATGTTTAACTTGCCACAATCATTCATTTTGAGGAGAGATGTTAGTCTGTAAAATAATATGACCAGTGTCTATCTCTTTGTTCTGACAATGATCGAGACATTGCATATATGAAGAAGATATTTCTCATTTAGAAATCAGCACTTTACCTATAAAAAAAATAGCACTTGCCTCTGTTACAACTGGTAAACCACGGGATGCACATTAAGAAAACAAGCCTGACAATCAACATGGAGTTATCTTTAATTCAACATTATCCCTCCAAGAACAACCCACAATATTTGTACTATGCAGAGCAACAAGAGCCCACTAGAAGTTGCAACTAAAGTGGCAAGAGAAGCTGATGAGTACAATGGCTTCAACCTTATAATAGCTGATCTAACCACAAACATCATGGTCTACGTGTCAAACCGACCAAAGGGACAGCCTGCAACAATTCAATTTGTCTCACCAGGGCTCCATGTGCTGTCCAATGCAAGGCTGGACAGTCCTTGGCCGAAGGTAAGCTGAGCTTCTTCATGTTAAATTGGCATGTAGTCGAAGGTTGGAGATCTCAGAGTTCCTCACAATTAGGGACGCTGAATGCATAAAATGTTGTTATTTGGTAAAGCCTAAAGAAATGCCCAATGAGGTAGCATTTACTGGTTTTGTGATCTAAAGCTTAGAATAACAGAGAAGTTTTGAACTGGACAAGAAGTACTATATGAGCGGTAGAAAACACATGATTGCAAGCTACTCTGTCTTAGGGACCATTCGCTCTACTAAGAATTGTGCTCATTCATGAAGATGGAATGGTGGTGCGTAAGGATGCAATGTAGGCAACTTTTTTTGTGCATGTATTTGCAGGCAATTCTCCTCGGTAAAAACTTCAAGGAACATCTTAGGAAGCATGGTGGTGATGATGAAGTTGAAGCGAAGGATATAGTTGAGAGGCTAATGACTGACACCACAAAGGCCGATAAAGAAAGGCTGCCAAACACTGGTTGTGACCCCAACTGGGAGCATGATCTGAGCTCCATCTTCATTGACGTGCAAACTGACCAGGTGAGAGCAACCTCTTTGACCTAAAGTCAGTTTACAAGTACATGCCAGAATCAATTATCTGTAAGGTCATGCCTATTGGCCACTAAAATTTTATGTATCTATCATAGTACAGCACTACAGCATCATACACTAATACTGCAATAGTGCATTTATTCACGCTCCTTCAAATGTTTCTGTTATCACAAAGGGGCTCTATGGGACACGAAGCTCGGCTGTTCTATCAATGAACTACGATGGTGAGGCCAGCCTATACGAGAAGTACCTTGAGAACAATATATGGAAGGATCACACAGTGTGTTACCAGATAGAGTAGGTAGTATGCACAAAGATATGGGAGCCTCGAATAAATAGCTATCCTTCATGATCTCCCAATGATCCCCTCTAATTACATCAATTATATTATTTGTTTTACGCAGGTTTGTAACATTAAAGAAAAAATGTCACTCATATTGTTAAATATTACATGATGATAACATATATATTTACAGACTTGATGCTACAGCCATTATCTATGGTCAGGCCTGCTTTACTCAAGAAATTGAAGTTAACGCATCTTCAGTTTTGTTGTGCCATATATTAATCTCTAACATTACTAAAGTTTTTTTTCCAAGAAACTGACAGAGTTCTGCCATTCCTAAGCTATTACTGAAGTAATGATAAATTCAAGGGCAAAAACTGTGGCTAGAGAAAATGCATCAAGTGTACCTCTTTTCTTCAGTACTTAATAGACCTAGAGTGGGTTGGTCGTTGAGAGACTGAAGTTGCAAGGCCTGCATTCGCTTAGAGGTGCAGAAAGTGATGGTCCTGATCTATCCTCAAGCTCTACCAAAAAAAAAGAGAGCCTATAATAGGAATTATCCACTAAAGTAAAATGCAGTTGTGTGAGTATATTTATACAGTGTTTGTAGAATCTGAACCATTGCTCACAAAGAGTGCCAAAGTTCCCAGGCCTGCAATCGTTAAGAAACAAGTACAGAGAATGCCGGTCCAGAGCTGTCAGCAAGAATTGCTGGGCTCACAAAGAATACCAACACCGAATCTCCATGAGATGAAAACTCATGTATGACCAACGTAATGTGTATACGTAGAAATATAAGCATTATTGTCAGGATTTCAGCTTGCACACAGTTAAGGTAGAAAGGACGGTGATACCAAGTATTAGAGCCCAGTAGCTGAATACTATACTCTCTCTTTTCTTTGGTGATCCAGCCCAACCCTTGTGGCTTGTGCATTTGCTTCTTCTCTGAATGGTCGACGCTGCTGCTGCACGGCACTGCTGGGGTATCCATCTTGTGATGAACAATCAGCTTATTCAGCTGTGGGCTGCGGCAAACAATCTGGAGAGCTCAGTTGGCCCTGGCGGCGGAGCGACCACCACCAGCAGCAGCAGCAGATTCTACAAGCGGGGGAGGCATCCGGTCAGACCCGATCCCCACATCCAAGAGGGCTGGGCGCAGGCCTCGGCCCTTGGTCTGCCTAGCTGGGTTGGGCTTCAATGGGCTGCCTAGCTGGGTTGGGCTTCTATGGGCCACCTAGCTGGGTTGAGCTTCCATGGGCTGCTTAGCTGGGCGCAGACCGTTTCATGATTTTTCTTTTTTTTATTTCCTATAAATAAATAAATAAATAATATATTCATTTCCTCGCTGGGTTGGGCTTCCATGAGCAACAGATGAGCCAAGTGCGGGAACCAAGAGGAGCAGGCTTTAAATAGTGCTTGCACACCCTATTTGGAGAACTAGGAATGTTAGCGCGCCACTGGCGCGCCTGTACATGTTTCAACATTTAGACTTAGTAAAATAAGTGCATTATTGTTCCATTATATGAAAGTAGAATTAGTATATAGTTAAATTCTGCGGGGATAACATATAAGGGGAAAAAATAGATTTTTTTTTTTTACAAACAGGACCAACAAAAAAAATGTCCTGATCAAGAATCTAAGATACCAAAGTAGATATCGACGAACGTAAAGATCATCTAAAGAAATATATTCATAACTCAAAAATAGTATAAGATAAGAAGAACAAACACACACACATGTGTGTGTGATGCTTGCGCCCATCGTTAGTTTGAAGCTTGTATTATGCAATCTTTTAATTTTGAATTTTTTTTATGTAGACATGTTTTAGAAACTTTCGATTTTTACTTTTTCTCCCTACCATTACAACCGAAAAGTGGGAAAATCAAAAAGAAATATGCCCTCAATAAGAAAGAGCAAACAATTTGTAAATTTTGACTTCTAAATAACTCGAATAACATCAAAATTTTTATGAATATTCTTTGTGCAATCATGGTTTATTTTTTCGAAACTTTATATTTTTATGAATGTTTTGTGTCCTACAAAAAATTAAAATCCTTACCTCCAAGTCTTTACTGTGAAAAGTTTAAATTTTTGAAAACATTTAATTCTGCATGTTCTTTGCGCAAACATGGTTTCATGAGCTTTTTTTTATGTTTTGAATAACATCAATCTTTTTATGGATTTTTCTGTGCAACCATGGTTTAATTTTTGAAAACTTTATATTTTTTTAATGTTCTGTGACCTACGAAAAATAAAAATCCTTAGTTCCAAGCCTTTACTGTGAAAAGTTTTAATTTCTGAAAACTTTTAATTTTGCATGTTCTTTGTGCAAACATGGTTCGGGAACTTTTTTACTTTTGTTAAGATTTACCATAAATTAAACTGAAAAGTGGGAAACGAGAAAAAACATGGCTGAGAGAGTAAACTATTTTGAAATTTAGACTTCAAAAACTTTTGAATAACATCAAAATTTTTATGGATGTTTTTTCTGCAGTCATGGTTTATTTTTTTGGGAACTTTCAATTTTTTATGAATGTTGTGCAACCTGCGGAAAATAAAATCGGTAGTTGCATGCCTTCATTATGAAAATTTTAGTTTTTTCGAGTAAAAAATAATTTTGGATATTCTGTGTGCAAACATAGTTCAGAAATATTTTTTTTGGCCTGACATAAATAAAATTGTGAAGTGAAAAATCAAGGAGAAATATGTCGTTATGAAGAAAGAGCTTTTTTTTTTTGTGGATTTGGACCTAAATTTTTTTGAATGACATCAAACTTTTTTTGGATGTTATCTATGTAGGCATGGTTTAATTTTTGAAAGCTTCTAATTTTTTATTTTTTTGCAAGCTATAAAAAATGAAATAGCAAAGGGTTAAAGAAATACATAGGCAAAACAACGTGTGGAGACGTACAATTAGGGGTGGGCATTCGGTTATTTCGGTTTTTGAAAATTTCGGTTAGTAAAAAATAGAAACCGAAATCTTCTCTAAAATATTACTAACCGAACCATATTAACCGAAATATTTCGGTTCGGTTAATTCGGTTTTCGGTTTATAACCGAATTGTTCACTTCATGGAAATTGAGAGATGAGCACAACAATAAACCTAAGTGTAATAAACTAAATTATTACCCAATCAGCTCACGCTCACGTTCTCATAGGTCAACACACAACAAATCAATCAAGCAAAGAGTGAAAGAACATATTGACCAAGCAAAGAGTAGATCGAAGGACATACGTTGCACGAACACTTGGATCAATTGCCTCCAACTTCGGTTTATTCGGTTATTTCGGTTTTCTAGGAAGTGAAAACCGAACAGAACCATATTAACCGAACAGTTCTAAAAAAATAACCGAACACTAACCGAAAAACCGAAATAACCGATAATTTCGGTTAGTTCGGTTCGGTTCGGTTTGGTTTTTCGGTTATCGGTTTTTTTTGCCCACCCCTACGTACAATCAACTGTGGTCGGAGAAAAAAATGCATAGTAAGCAGGATAGCTGGGGCTTCGAACCGTGGCCTCCGGAGTTACAGCGTGCGGAGGCAACCAATTGAGCATGATCACTGAGTCGTTGTTTTGTAGGTGGAAGGCTTTATATATATGATAAACGGGCACCGGCGGGATTCGACCTGTAGCCTACAGGCTGAGAGTTAGCTCATCTAGCCAACTGGGCAAGGCACCCACCTTGCTCGAGCCTGTGCGGGAAAAATCCTTTTGCATATAAATTGTTAATGGATGGCTGGATGGAGCCAGCGCCCGTGATCGGACGGTCGCCATTTCTCCGCCGACGTGTCGTGTGGAGGTTGCGGGACTCTAGCGCGTTGTATAATAAGATAGATTGGAAAGGAAGAATGTGGAGTTTGAGACGGCGTCGCCGGTGGAGGCGCTTAATCTCGAGACTTTTCTGAATGTCGACTATCCAGTACCATGCAACCTGGTTCTGTCCAACCAAAACAAGTGGATGTAACTTTTTTTTTGCTTATGTTACTCTATGTTTTATATATATCAAATGGTTACTTGCATCTGTACAGGAAATATTT
The DNA here is from genome assembly GCA_005191435.1 of Raddia distichophylla. Lineage (NCBI taxonomy): Eukaryota > Viridiplantae > Streptophyta > Magnoliopsida > Poales > Poaceae > Raddia > Raddia distichophylla. The sequence continues at coordinate 19,424 of SPJY01028189.1, read as the reverse complement.
AGTATGTTCGGAGCAGCTGAGCTTGAGTAACTTGACAGAGTTGAACGCGAAGCTGAACTGTGGAAGGTTTTAAAAGTCAGTTCTTAAAATCAGTGTTCTTCACAAAATAAGGCCATTTCCAATGCAGTTGCTTAAGTAGGTGCTTAGAAAAAAAAAACGGGTTTTTTTTACCACATTAGCAAATAGAGGTGCTTAGAGGAGAGAGAAGATGCCTAAGTTGGGCTAACAAGGCAGTTATAGTTTATAAGCACCTCTGCAAACTCTAATGCATTGGGAGGAAGAGTTTTTATACGGATGCTAGTGATGTGGTACTTTAAGCACCTAGCTCTAAATACCTTGCATTGAATGTGTCCTAAGAAACTTGCACTGAACAAAATGCGTAAAGACTAAGAGAGAATCAACTAACTAAACAGAAATACTCCGAAAATAATAAGAAGCAAACTCGGGAAGGCACGAACAGGTCACTATCCTAGAAAAAACTATCGTCGACGATCGACGACGTGTTCTTCGGAGATACAATGCCCTCCTCTGCAACAAAGAACACGAAGCGGATTGAGGCAGCAAAGTCGAGGAGTAGGAAGACGCTGCATAAAGTCACCACCCTGGTGCACCACCAAACACAAGCAGCAAAATGACGAATCGACGGCAGCAGGGGAGCGAGGAAGGCAGCGGTGTTGGCGCGGGGGAGTCGAGGGGAGGTTTGGGGGATAATTAAGAAAATGGTCAAAAAGAAAAACCACTTTCCCTCTCTGCTTAACGCACAGGAAAGGCAGAGAGAGAGAGTTGTTCGTCTTGCTGGAAACATGGGAAAAGGCGCCTCATCCCCAACGGATGCGATCGAACAGTAAGGACGCGACCCAAACGAGAAGATGCGATGATAGCGGCGGCGGCGGCGCGCTCGGCAAAGTGGCGAGGTTGGCGGCGGCTCGAAGCAACGGCGACCGGGGAATCGGTGGCACCGCCCAGAGAAACAGCGACGGCGATGGCTGTGGCGGGCTTAGCGAAACGGCGGCGGCGCTTGTCCAAGGTACGATGGAGGGAGGCGGTGGCGCAAGCCACTCGTGGAAGGAGCCACGCAATTTTTTCCGCGCAGGGGTGCCATGGAGCGTCGCACCGGGTGCGACAGAATTTTTTTCCGCGAGGGAGGGGCAGAAGAGTTGTCCGGCTGCTGTCGCCGACGGGGACTCAACCGGCGATGGCGACGGCGGCGCAGAGGAGTAGGGCTATGGCGGCGGCGGCGCAGAGCAGGGCAACGAAGGCAGAGGAGTAGGGCTATGGCGGCCGCAGCACAGAGGAGGTGGGCGGCGGGCGGTACCTGCAAGGAGCCGAGAGCAGGGCCTCTTCCGATCCGGCGCGGGAGCAGTGGCTGTTGGCGATACGGGAGGGAGGGAGCTCCCCCAAATATACGGTTCCTCTCTCCTCTCCAGTAAATTAGGGGATGATTTGAGGGATGCTGTTGGAAGCTTTAGGGGTGAAGGAAATCCTCCTTTTTACAGGTTCTGTGAGCTATACAGTACCTTGTTGGAGCCAGCCTTAGTCGTCGTCTGATATCGATGCAGCCCCTAATTGTTTAGTTAAGCCCTTCACGTTCGTGTAACCAGGCGGCGCAAGCGGGTGGCGACCGGCTCACCTGTGTGGAGGAGATAGAGGAGAGCGGAAGGATGACCAGATCACACAAAATTCAAAATGTAGGGTTTTTTAACAAAAAATACAATACGGGAATCTCGAGCAATTCTGAAGGTACATTTACTGCATATGCACGTGGCATACACTGTATGAACATGTGAGAAATTAATTAATCGTATTTTCTTCCCATCGACGGCGATCGACACCCACGCGTTATTTGAGTGGTCGGAGTTGTTGCAGCCGGAGCTTCTCCTATTCGGTGACCAGCTCGACCGCAGCTGCGCGCCCACGCGCGACGCGAGCAATGGCGGAGGCGCCGCCGGCCTCTGGCTCTGGACCACGCCTCCGCGTCGTCGACGCCGCCGTCGTCACGCCCTCCGGCCCCGCGCTCCCGGCCTGCTCCCTCCCGCTCACCTTCCTCGACCTGATATGGCTGCACTCCCCTCCTGTCGAGCGCCTCTTCCTGTACCGCCTCGCCCCCGGCACCGACGTCGCCGGCATCGTCGACGGCCTAAGGGGCTCGCTCTCCGCTGCGCTCCGCACCTTCTTCCCGCTCGCCGGCCGCGTCCGCGCCACACCCGGCACCGCCGGCGACGGCCGCCGCTACGAGCTGTTCTACGAGCCGGGGGACGGCGTCGCGTTCACGCTCGCCGACTACGACGCCGACGTCGACGACCTCGCTTCCGACGAGCCCAGGCCGGTCGCGGAGATGGCCGGCCTCGTGCCGCCCCTGCCCGTCGCCGACGGCGCGCTCCTCGCAGTGCAGGCCACGGTGCTGCGGCAACGCCGCGGCCTCGCCCTCGGCGTCGCCGTGCACCACGCCGCCTGCGACGGCGTCGGCTCCACCGGATTTGTCCGCGCCTGGGGGGCGGCCTGCGCCGGCGCGGGGTCGCCGTTGGAGCCGCCGCCGTTGATCGACCGGACGCTGATCGCCGACGCCGGAGACATCTACAGCCACTACGTCAAGAACCTGCCAAGCTCCGACAAGATGGAGTTCGTCAAGATGTGCCCCGACCAGCTCCTCTCGACGTTCACGCTGTCCCGGGAGCAGCTGCAGAGCGTGAAGGACGCCGTCGCCGGTGAGGCCGCCTGGCGTGGGCAGCCGCCGCCGCCGTGCTCCACGCTGATCGCCGCCCTGGGCTTCGCCTGGTCCTGCTACCGCCGAGCCAAGGCCGTCGAGGCTGCTGCCAGCACCGAGCCGACCTACTTCCTCGTCCCCGTCGACCACCGGCCATTGATGAGGCCGCCCGTCCCGGCGAGCTACTTCGGCAACTGCATCGGCCCCGGCGTCGGCGCCGCGCCCCAGGAGGAGCTCGCCGCCGCCGCCGCCGGCGGCCTACTGGCGGCGTGCTCGGCGATAGCGGCGGGCATCGAGAGCGCGCGGGCGTCGCCGGAGTGGGAGACGATGATTGAGCGGATCAAGGAGGTGGGGGCGCGCGGGGTGCTGTCGGTGGCGGGGTCGCCGAGGTTCCGGGTGTACGGCCTCGACTTCGGGTTCGGGCGGCCGGCCAAGGTGAGCATCGTCTCCGTGGCGAGGACCGGCGCGCTGGCGGTGGCGGAGGCGCGCGGCGGCGGCGACGGCATCGAGGTGGGCGTCTCTCTGCCGCCGGCGGGCATGAAGAGGTTTCAAGAGTGCTTCGCGGAAGCCATCGAGTGGCTCTCATCACGTTAACTTCATTGAAATCGATTCGGTCTCAATTCTCAATCAGTGCTGCCCTTCGAAACAATGATCTTCCCCTAGTTATTCCGTTTGAATAAGTGAATTGAGCTATTTCAATATCGGTTTTTGCTTGTTACTGGTCGCCTACACGGCAGCGTATCGACGCAGTTGATTTTTCCCTCTGTTCTGTGCCGCTCGTCGTGCTTGCATAGAGATTCCTGTTTTCTATTTGAATATTATTTTCACTTTGGGTTGCGCGCCCATCCATCTGCTCCGGCAAAATTTTTAAAATTTTTAATTCGTAAGAGAAACATGGGAGGCCAAGCAGTGGTTACGAAACCGCGGTTCGAAAACCGCGTTAGCCGACAAACCGGCCCGGACCGGTTTTAGAAAACCGCTCGGATATGTTTAAATCAAATCCAAATTTTGATCAAATTTGAAAATTCATGAAAATATGAAAAAATTTCATAAAATAGTAAACATTATTTATGACTATTGGCTGAAACAGAATTTAAAAATTCAAAATTTTTACCGTTATTTCATGTGATTTTTGTTTGATATGAATGAAAATAATGGAATAAAGAAGAAAAATAACATATATACTTAATGGGCTGCCCCCTAGGCTTATTTCGATTTTTTGTAACATATATATATATATGTGTGTGTGTGTGTGTGTTCCTATAATTTTTTCTATTTTTCCATCGATTTTTCCAATTTTTTTCCATTTTTTTAATATTTCTATTTTCTGCAAAAACCGCTCGGCTAGTCGAGCTAACCGACCGGTTACCCGAGAAAATCGGTGGGTTAGCCAACCAAACCGAAATTTGTATTCAAATTTGAATTTTTCGGTTTTTGCTCGAATTTTCCGGTTAGCCGCGGTAACTGCTCGATTAACTGAACCGAGCCTACTTCGGTTTTTGCTATCAGTTCGGTTTTGTAATCACTCAGGACAAGGGCTGCAACCGTGTGAGCAAGGGTGATTTCCGCAGCGATTTCTTGCGTCGAACCTGTCGCCGCAGCAGCAGTGAGATCTATGTGGCGAGGTGGCGCACTGAGACCCTGCAGTCCCCTGCAGCATGAGGCGGGGACGCATCGCTGCCGCACCGCCGACATCCCCCGATGAGGGCAAGCGGGATTCCTCGCAGCGCGAGGTGGGGAAGCATCGGCGCAACACCAGCGACATCCCCGACGAGCGAGGCGGAGATTTTTGTTGGTGAGTTAATTTTTTTCGCGATCCAACACAGCGTGTGCTGTGTGTTTTTTGCGTGATTATTTCAGGGGTTTAATATTTTTGAGGTGTGTTTTAGAGGTTGTGATAGAGGGAGAGATTTCAAAAAATTAGGTCATGTGCAAAATTAGATCATGCTTCATGGATTTTGAGACACACTAGAGAGGGGGTTTTTGTGTGTTCGGGTGTTCATTGAAGCATGAGGAATTTTTGTTGTGTTATTTTGTTATTTTTTATCGGTCTTTTTGGATGTTCTCTAAAATTCTCTGAGCTCATTCCTGCTAACCTTGTTCATCTACTATCATCATCACATAGCCAACCTTGTTCTCATATCTGCACAACCCAAACATCTCCCACACGTCATTCATCTATTTTAGATCTGAATTTGATTTCTTGTGCCCAGATGTAGTAGTGTTTGATTTATGCCCTCTACCTATTCGATGAAATGCATGGCTAACCTGTGCAAGTACCTCTTTTTAGATCATACCCTAATCATTTTGTCCATTTCATCCGTTATTTTATTAATGTTGATTCCTCGATGACTTAGGGGCACAACCACCTACTGAATTCATTTTCCCTATTTGTGATAATTAAGAGCGTTACAGATCTTTATTAAATTCATTTATTTAGAATTTGTTTGTTAAATCTGAGTAGCCTGGAGCTTATTAACATGAAGTCTTTTTAATCTTAATAATCACTAGCTGCTTAGTAAATACCTAATTGTACGTACATCAGAAATTGACTCCATGCTTTTTCATATCTAGTATGTCCTTTTTACATTTTCACGTGATGCAAAAATTATGACCGACATAGTTGAAAATTTTATTATTTCTAGATAATCGTATTCTTTTCTCCAACCAAAAATCAATGCTAACATAAGCACCTTTGTGTATTATGTGACCGTCTCATTGCAACGGATCTGAATAGATTATTAGATTTTTTTCAAATTGAATTACTAGAGTACTAAGTAGTCATTTAACAGTTGACTCATAAGTTATAAATGACTAGCTGCCATCATAAAAATTGTTATGTCATTGTAATTAGCTAATTACTTTATTAGTTATGGCTTCACCCTTGAGTAACTTTTTCATAGTCTATATGCATGTTTTTTATTTTATGAGTTATAAAGTTGATTTTTTAAAGATTATTATCATATGCATGGATTTTTTTATATGAACGTTTTTAACAAATATAATATGCAAAGGGAAAACACATAACTAATAGCATCACACATATTGAGGTTTTTTGGGTGTCATAGATCTATGTTTTTGGTTTTCTAAGTTAGTGAATTTTTTGTGTTTGTGTTACTAGATTTATAAGTAGTCAGTAGGCTTGTTGTTTATGACGTTGTTAGTTTCTGCTATATACACAATAATACATTTTCTTTTACATGTCAGACACGTGTTTTTCATATGTCACACCAGTGAAATTTACTTTGAGTTATGATGAAATATAACTGCTATGTGGGGTTGTTGGGGGTAGGGAGGGAAAGGGATGTGGGGAAATAAACACACAGTAGTTTAGTATTCTGAGAATGTGCTTGTGCTAGCTTAAGACAAACGGAGCGTTTTTTTTTTAGAAAACAATAATTTTCAATTAATCTTTTTTCAATAAAACACTGTTTTCTGTTCTCTCTATGAAATTGTTGTACTCTTTGAGGTTATCTGACAATACACTTAATTTCACTCTCCATTCGCACAACTGTTAATAGTTTTTATAGGGGGTGGGTGCTATAAGTGAGAACAATGCCAATTTTATTTCTTTTTGGCGTTATCATATAACTGTACAACATTAGATGGGGTGAAAGGGGGTATTATCATGCAAAATATCTCTGTTGAATTGTTCATCGACTTCTCTTGCTCTGTCATTGTTTCCTCATCTGATTTGTTGCTTGATAGTTCAGCTATCACGAAATGTAACTATCATGCACAACAGCCCACAGTAAATGTCTGAAAGAGAATTCAAAATAATATTACACAAAAGGATACACGTATTTTTTTAGTTTTTTCATTGCATTACTAGCAATCCATACACCAATTAGTGCTTAAAATAATATTGCACACAAGAATACATTTTCTTTTACATGTCAGACATGTGTTTTTCACATGTCACATAAGTAAAATTTAATTTAAGTAATGATGAATAAACTGCTATGTGGGGCTGGGGGTAAAGAAAGGGATGAGGGGAAATAAACACATAGTAGTCTAGTATTCAGATTGACAAATTTTTATTTTATATTATGCCACAGCAGGCATCAACAAGATTCTTTTTGCTCATCTTATTATTCTTATTTTGCCTTACTAGTGAAATACACAATGATGGTGTTGTTAATTTCCTAGATGGAGAAATTTAAAAACATACATTAACTTGATCGATAGGATATTTTTTCACATGATTACATGTAAAATACATCATCATATTTTTTGGGGGAGAGGGGGAGCCTTTTTGAGGTGTTATGCACATTTTTTTTTGGGGAGAGGGGGTCCTTTTTGAGGTGTTTTGCATAACAGACATTCATTACACAGAAAACATGTAGAAAAATGATTGGTTTTCTTTTCCCAGGTGGTCAAATTCCAAAAAAAAGGAGGATGAAAAAGAATTCTTGAACAGAGACACAGGGAGGAGCTTGAGGAACCTAAAATAAATCTGATAGTTGCCCATGTAACAAAAAATGATTTAGAGAATGGTAAGCATCCGCACTAGCTGATCCATCTATGTTTCATCCTCCCCCAAGAGAAATAGCTGTGAAAAAATATCTGATGTATCCTGGCCGAGAGAGGTTGTTCCTTTTTTATAAAAAGTGAAGGGACGACGTTGTGTATGCGTGGGGAGGGGTTGGTCTTTTTTTTGCCATGGCCCAAAGCTAAAAAAGAACGCACAACAACAGCCTGTTGCAGTTTGTATGAAAGAGAAAAAAATTTGACTGGGCTTGTCTTCACCAGAACAGTCAACTACAATTTATAGCCCAAAACAACAAAAATTTGCCTATGCTGTTGATAAACAAAACAGTCGCCTGGATAGTCAAAAAGAAAAACAGGCGACAGCCGTAGAGACAGTCCCTTTCAATATTTCAGTTGTCAAATTTAGAAGAGAACTATTATTTGCTCGCAAAAATTAGGGTAGGTCCAATGGTACCTAAGTTAGAGGGGGCATTACTTAGCATGGTAAAAATAAAATAAAACAGAGAAAAACATGATGAATAGTGTTAAGTTCACGCTAAGTTAGAAATGGTTCAATCCACAATGTATATGTCATTAAGTTTTACTAAGTTCACAATTTACCGTTGTTGGATGAACTTTTCGCTATATACCACCTCCGTTAAATCCATTAAATTATATTTAGTTGTTTAAAGCTATGTTAAAATACCCCTTTAGAAATTTCTAGATTTTTTGCTTTTCAAATATTTTGTCTCCTCGTTTTGATTCCAAATTGAGTCATTCAAATTTCTAAGAGGTTGTTTGGTTGCTGTTCGATTCTAGCCTGACTTGTACGAACTGCTGATGAGAACCAGGTTGAACCTATCTAGATCATATGTTTTGGTTGTGCTGCATCACTAGAGCTTGGACTATAGAAGATGGTGTTTGGTTGCCATCATTTCACATCACATCAGGGGCAAAACATTTCAACAAACACCTAACATGAGTCCATGTGGTTGTCCACGTTGTCACCGGTCACACCCCGAGCGCCCTCGGCCCGCGCGCGTGAGCACCACCGCCCCAAGCTCCCTGAGCGTTGCTGCCCCGAGCACCGTTGACTTGCCCCCGAGCATCGTTGCCCCTTGTCCTGAGAGTGGCCGGCCCGCATCGAGTGGTGCTGCCCTGAGCTCCTTGAGCGTTGCCGCCCCTTGCCCCGAGCGCCACCGCCCCAAGCTCCCTAAGAGTCGCCACCCCTACCTTGTGTGTCGTAGCCTAGAGCTCCTAGAGCATAGCCGCCTTGCATGCCACCGCCCCAAGCTCCTGGAGCATCCCTACCATGCGTGTCACCGCCCTCGAGCGCCGCCGCCTTCATGCCGTCAAGGAAGACGACGCCACGGTCAATCGTCGCCCTGTCTTCCGTGCACGAATAGAGTTTGGCTCACTTTATCGGCCCAATTTCCCGTATGTGTGCAGCCTGTATGGAATAGTAAATACAGACAACCAAACACTAGTTGGTTGTATGACAAGAGCTAGGCTGGGGCAAATGCAAACAACCAAACAACCCCTAAATTTATCAAAAATCATGTTCTTCATGTTGTTCAAATTTCATTTTTTTTCTATTTTTTTAGTTTTATCTCATTTTAATGATCATGGTTGGCACCATTAATTTTTTAAAAAGTGCACCCCAAATTTTAAAAAACCACTTCCAATTTTGATGGCACATAATTTGCAAACCCATAGAAATTTTTCTCATATTTTTTTAAATTTTGTACTATATTATGAATTTTTCTATTTTGTAATGTATTAAAAAGATATGGGGAAGAGGGAATTTCACAGTTGACTTAGGCCTTTTTTAGTTTAAACTAAATTAAATTAAATTAAATTCATTTTTTTAGAGCTAAATGATGTAGTACTCTGTAGTCATTTTCGTGGGGTTTAAAATGGTTTTTCTTAGAGTTACTACTACATTTTTTTCATAATTTTTTAAACTCTTCGAGGCCTCTCATGAGGAGTCACAACTTTTTCATATTAAAACTTTCAGCAACTTTAAGGCAAACTTGTCAATTCCATTCCGGTGCCCATTCTGGTTTTCCTATTCAAATGAAACGTTTCGGTACCGGCCCATTTCGGCGTACCGTTTTGTATTTTTGATATAATAAAATAAATATTATAAATATGAATATACTTACTAAAATTTACATTGACATACATAAATCATTCACATAATACTCAAACATAGCTCAAAGTTCTTCGTACTTTATAGTTCGGAACTAAGGAGCATTGACCGAAAAGGGATAATTTGGTCGAAATGGGAAAATCCTATCCGGAATAGGCTAATCCTGTCGTTCCGGCCGGTATTGACCGGAATGTTGACCGGTTCCAAAAATAGCTCTTTTCGTTCCGTTTTACATGACGGAACAGAATGTCCCGCCCGTTTCGACCGGAATGGAACGAAATTAATAAGCTTGCTTTAAGGTGAAAAGAACAAAGTCTTAGCCAACAAAAGAGACGACGCATTGACAAATGTGACATGTAAGGAATGAAGTTCATGTTACAAAGGACAAATTATGGACTTCAAAAGTGTTGTTCGCAGATCATGGTCTAGACTAACTTTTTTGGGGGCAAATAATTAGTTCTCTCCAAATTAATTTATGTGAAAATTCTTGGGTTTCAAATTTCATGCATAGAGGCAGAATTTGAGTTGTTTGTTTTTCTAAGGCATCGAATCGTCCTGTGTTGTAGTGCCCCAATCAACATAGCCATTCATATGGAGTCTAGGCTAATACCATGAAACCTTTGTTTGTCTAAATACCCCTAATGTCATGGGATAGAGGCATCGATAAGCATGACAATTGGGTCGGATACATTCGGATCCAATCTCTCGGACCTAGATCCATCTCCCTAGCATTCAAGCTGCATCTAGGCCCGAAGCCATTCATAGGTCACAAACACGTCTATTCCAGAACCCGATGGGAACCTAGACCTGAACAAGTAACCCTTGGGTCCAACAATCTAGCCAAGCCCAGAGCACAAATCTAAGGTTCTGTTCTTTTGGGCTGATCTGAACGGTCGAACGAATGAAATGTCTGAATTTGGAGAGTTTCTCGAGGTAGTCTCAAGATTTGAATAATTTTGTTTGACTTGCTTTTTAAAGCGTTAGGACCCATCTTCTAAACAGCGAAACCCCCCCAAAGCATATGTCTTTTCAAAAGAGAAAATTGCATTGTTGCCCCCTGAACTTGCAGTGATCCTCACGTAGCCCTCTAAACTTGAGTTTTACTTTTTCGCCCCACTAAACTTCTCTCTGTTTGAACGGTTGCCCCGAAACAATTAGGACAACCGTTAAATCCTAACGTGGCACTTACGTGGCAATCAACCGTTGATGTGGCTGCCACACGATAGCTGAAGTACGACATGGCAACCCACATGGCTAGTTATAAATGTAAAAATTTACAAAAAAAAAGAAAAAATGAAAAAATATAATAAAACATATAGAAATCATAAACAACAGAAACAAATTCAAAAAACAAAAACAAAAATCATAAAATTCGGGAAAAAATCAAAAAGTAACACAAAAAACATATATACAAATCATAAAAACAAAAAACTTGAAAAATCATAAAACGTAGAATAAATTCAAAACAATTAGAAAAAATAAATTCATAAAAATAGAAAAATTTATAAACGAAGAAAGAAGAAATTTGACAAGCAGATAGATTCAAGTGTCGAGTTAAGCTCTACAGCCCTTGATGAAGACGTCGATTTGTGCAGAAATTTCTAGAAAATAAATAAAAAATTCAAATTGACACATTTTCTATTATATGACTTTTCTTTTTTTTATGAATTTATACTTTTTTAGTTTTTATGATTTTTCCCTAATTTTATGAATTTGTACGAAGTTTTCATTTTTAAAATTTTTCCCCCTGAATTTGTTCTATTTTTATCAATTTTTATGGCTTTTCAAAGTTTTTCCTGATAATTATGAACTTTTATGTTTTCTTTTCTAATTTTTAAAATGTTTTTTTTTCGCAATTTGTTTTTTGTTTTGTTTTCCAATTTTTTATATTTTTTCTAATTTTTCCACCAATAGCTAGCCATGTGGGTTGCTATTTCAGCTGACATGTGACATTCACGTTAGCTGTTAACGGTAATGTAATTGTCACGTCAGCACTTAACCGTTTGCCCTAACTGTTTTGGGCCAACCGTGCAAACAAAGACAAGTTTAGGGGGCGAGAAAGTAAAATTCAAGTTGAGGGGCTACGTGAGAATTGCTGCAAGTTCAGGGGGCATTAGTGCAATTTTCTCTTTTCAAAATATAGACAAGCCATTAAGCTAAAAAGAACAGAGCATGAAGAGACGTGAAAGAGATAGAGGGCATGAGGTTGTTTTAAAATCATGGATAAGCCATAAGTTGTTAAGCTGTTAAGCTGAAAAGAACCGACCTATTATCACCTGTTTTCCCTCCTCTCATACTCTCAGTCCCGCCCGACTCCCCTCTCTACAACCATAAAACCTAGCGCCGCCGTAGTCGCCTGTTGCCCGCATCTGGAGCAGGGGCGGACTCACCATGAGGCTGGTGGGGACCTCAGTCCCACCTAAAATTTCAGAGCTTAGGTTAGAGTATAGAGCAATTTATCAATTATTTGGGCTGTAGGCGGGGCAGAAAATAGGAGAAAGGAGACGGCCCAGTTGCATTTCGGCCAGCCCAGTAGGCCACCACGCACACCATGCAGACACGCACACCCCAGCCCCATTTGCCCTAGCCCCGTTTCTAGTCTCTGCCCCGCCGCCACTGCCCGACCCCGACGCGGCGACGCCGCCAGTCCGCCGGCGCGCGCCACCCCGTCGCCCCGTCCCCGTTCTGCCCTCCGCTCGCCGCCGCCCCGGCCCCGACCCCGACCCCGACGCCGCCGCCGCCGCCGCCCCGGCCCCGAGTCCCCGGCGCCGGCGTTGCCGCCTTGCGCGGCTGCGCCCCTGCACCGCCGCCCGGCCTCCTACCTCGCCACCGGCCTCCGGAGCGTACAGGTATGCCTCTGTGCGCAGGAATCAACACAACCAACCAGCAAAAAGGGAAATATAGCGTGCGTGGCCTCCAGATCTAGCGCCTCCTCCCTCCCCAATCTCTTGTCTTCGATCCCTCCCAGCTCTGCTTGTACCTTCGAGCTTCACATTAGCCTCATCTAGAAGATTGATGGAAGCAAATTTCAGAGATGAATCTTCCAGGTCCCGGTCCTTTGCTCTGTTCTCCCAATTTTTCCCTTCTCTCAAATTACCTTGTAATCTCTGCTTCGTACGGTAGGTAGATATCTTTATTTCAGAGATGGATCATTGGCGCCATATGTTGCTACTGACTGACATCAGCATTCAAATGTATATATGTTGTTTCACCTTTTCTATATATGAACAAGAAGATTCATGTCTGAAATTCTATGTGAGCAATAGAACCTATTAAAATTTGAACGACTCAGTGGCAATTTTCTGAAATTATGTACACCCAATTTTTGTGGCTATGATTGTTGTGTTTGTATGGCTTAATTAGTTTGCGGCGTATTTAGACAACGGTAGACAAAAGAGATTTTAGGCTTGCCCCACCTACATTTTCATCCTCCGTCCGCCACTGGCGATCGCCCCTCTGCCGGCTGCAGCCCGCCAGCTCCATCTGCCGCCATCTGCTGCTAGGCGCTTGCTTGCTACTCCTAGTGATTCCATATATCACTCTGGCCTATGCCGTGTGGATTTGGTGGCATTTATGATGTTTTTAAGAAATTGCCGCATCGCGGTATCACCTATCCGTCTCCGTATTTTCGGCTAGTGCCCTTAAGCTGTGAAGGCTTATCTCGCATATAGCATTACTAAGGATGGACATCACTTGTTTATGTAAATTTTTCTTCATGGAGTAAGTAGAGGCTATAAGGGCCTGTGCAGGAAGTTTGGGGTCTAATGCTTTGTTATCAAACACCTAGTGTCATATTTGAAGAAGCTGCTGATAATCCACATGGGAGGGACTCAATGTCCTTATTAGATAAAAAAACGTTATATTTGTTCTTGATAGCCTACACAGAACTTATTCAAGGAGTGCCTTTTGTGCTTACCTAGCATTGCTAGCAAGGGATATTGGAGACTGGTGATGCTCTTCAAGCAAGCTTGCCCATCTGAGCCCCTACAATGTTGGTATTTGTTAGATATTAGCGAGCATTCTTGGCTAATACCAGTATGGTTAGACTCATGCACTGTGTATATTGGTGGATTACCTTTCCCAATGGTGATTGGTTCTTCTAGCATATTATCTGAAGGAGCAAGACTTTTGTGTGGAGCCCAATTCCATATGTCTTGGCAAAGGAAGCTTGGATGCCTGTTGCACACTGGTGCCTATTATGACCCTTGGCTATCTCAGGAACCCATTTAAAGTTCACAGTTCCTTATTTGCCACTGAAAAAGTTTTCCTTCCTTATTTTCCATCCATTTAAAATTCGGTGCTCATTTGCCACTCCCGTTAGTTTTGGCGTTAGATTTGATAGATTTTCATTTAAATTTGATAGAATTCAACAAAGTTTCATTCAAATTCATCAAAATTAACAGAATTTCATTTAAATTCGACATAATGACAATTTCATTTAAATTCGACATAATGATAGAACTTCATTTAACATTGTTGAACTTTTGTCTAAAATTCTCGCGGCGTCCACCTCGCGGCGTGGGGTTTTAAATGAAATTCTGCCATTATGTCGAATTTAAATAAAATTATGTTGAATCTTGATGGATTTAAATGAAGTTTTGTCGAATTCTATCAAATTTAAATGAAAATCTGTCAAATCTAACGCCAAAACTAATGGGAGTGGCAAATGAGGCACCGAACTTTAAATGGATGGTAAATAAGGAAGTCAACTTTTTCAGTGGCAAATAAGGAACCACGAAGTTTGGCGATGACAAATAAGGAATTAACTCTTTGAACAATGCCTATCCAATTTGCTTCATGACTTCAATGATTTGGATTATGTTAAAAGAATTTTTATCCTTCATGTCTCTTGACCAGGGGGGCTCAATATGTTTAATTGCTCGGAAAGATTGTTATTTCACTATGCACAATCCAAACATAGCCTGAGAAAAGGATAGGCATGGTTGCTGGATCAAGCATTACGGCATAAGTTGTCCCAATTGTTAAAATTGTACAAAACAGCTAGCTTTTGCCTTTGAACTTGTTACATTGTTTTTTTTTCCTTTAGAAACCACTCAACTAGTGTCAGCATAGCGTATGGAAGATTTAGAAAGTTTAAATTTTAAACCTCATAATTAGGTACTTTATGCAGTTACTTGTGCAAAAATCAACTTTTCCAATGTTTCTGAAAATATTATGTTGGTTCTTTTGCTTTCATATGCTTGCTAATTGTTGATCAATTTATTGCCTGCTCTTGGTAAGCTTCATGTTGCCGTAGTGTGTTTGCCTTTGGCAGGCTCTTCATAGGCTACTGCAATGTGTTTGCCTTTAGTGTGCTGGGTTACATTGGCCTCCATATGCTTGTATTATTATATTTCCTTTGTTTCATATAATCTCTTGAAACATCTTCACTGAATTATTTATATGTATGCATTCAGTGCCGCGATGAACATTAACTTACTGCCTGGTGCTAAAAAAATATTCCTCTTCTCTGCAGGTTTTATTGCCGTGATACCTTTCTGTTGTTAGCTGCACAACCAGGAAAATGGCAGGCAAAGAACCCATAAACGAGCAAGTAGTTGCAAATCATTATGCTAACATGCGCTCAGAAATGAATCAGCTGTACACCAAGATTACAGAGCTTGAAATGGAAGTCAGCGAACACTCTCTTGTGATTGGTGCAATTGAGCCACTGGACCCAACAAGGCGTTGCTACAGAATGATTGGTGGAGTCCTGGTTGAGAGGACCATCAGGGAAGTATTGCCTGCAGTGCAGCGCAACAAGGAGGGCCTTGAAGAGGTCATTGCTCGCATGCAGGAGGCATTGGAAAAGAAAAAGAAGGAGATCACCGAGTTTGAGCTGAAGTACAAGATTAGGATCCGGAAGGCTGACAATGATGCTGAGGAAGAAGGAAGCAAGAAGGAAGGCTCTGCACAGGGTGTTCTTGTTGGTCCTGCTGGTCAGTAGATCATAATGAAGAACTACATATGCATAGCTCTATATAAAATGGATTGCTCTTTGCTAGGTGTAAGCTGATATCAGTGCTTGTGTACTCTGATGCTATCACGCTATGCTTCTGTAAAACTGCCCTTTTGAGATTATGCATCTTTGAACGTTCTTCAGGTGCTGCCATGCTTCAGAATTTCCTGTTTGTTGCTAGCACATTTCCAATCCGATGAATTTCATAGAAATTTTGGCACCCAGTACTCTGTAACGTCAGTGGTTTTTTTTTTTTTTTTTTGCGAATTGAGATGGCCCTTGAAATATTACCATGTGTGTTAAGACCTGACGATAATTCATCAGTTATTACTTGGGCACAAGAAAGAATGTGTGTTCAAGACATGACAATAATTCATCGGTTATTTTTACTTGGGCACAAGAAAGGAAGGGTGGGTGCATCTAAATGCAGATTAGATGGTCTTCAGAAATTATGTAAATGTGGATTAGATGGTGTTTATAAATTATTGCGAGGGACATGCTATTTCTTGCTCAAAATTCACCCAAATATGGCCCTTTTTTTTTTGAAATCCTGGGAAATTAGAGAAGTTCCGTTGCTTTTTGTAGTGATCTGACAGTGACGTATCTTGGCGTCACACGTTCCGGCTCGACGGCCACACGTTCCACCGCAGTTGTGCCGCCCAAACCCTAGACCTAGAGAAACCCCGAACCCAGATGGCTTCCGGCGAGGGCAAGTCGAACGACGGCGGCGGCGCCGCCACCAAGGGGAGGAAGCGCAAGTTCCTACCCCACGGGAAGCCGGTGCGGAAGGGCGCGTACCCACTGCGCCCCGGGGTGCAGGGCTTCTTCATCACCTGCGACGGCGGCCGCGAGCGCCAGGCCACCCGCGAGGCCCTCTCCCTCCTCGACACCGTAAGTCACTTCGCGCTTCCCCCGCGGCGTTCTCCTAGCGCTTTCAGCGTGGTTTCTCTTCTTCCTGTGGCGGTAGAGCTCAAATATTTTGATGTTTCGTCGCGCGCCTTCCAATTAACTGGGTTGAAATGTGGAGATTGGTTGAGGTGGGAAATCTGTACCTGCTGCTCGCTGAATTTTGTGTTGAATGTTAGCTGTGTTTGAACCAAACTGGTTCTAGAGAAGTGTACAGTTTTTCATTCACAGTTTTGCAAAAGATGGTTGAGCTTGGCTCATACAGCAACCGTAAACATGTGTGCAACTGTCTCCCTCTGTATGTGCTGTTTGTCATTCTGACTCCCTCTGTATGTGCTGTTGCCGTTCCATGTATAAGGAAAATAATGATACTTTGCTAGATGCCGGCTTGCTTAGATGTGGATTATAGTTTCTGATATGCAATACTTCAATGCTGGATCTGCAGTTCTATGAAGACCTGGTTGATGAGAAAGGACCAGATGAAAAGTACAAAAGTATCCCTGACAAACCGTTGAACAAAAGAATAAAGTTTGAGGACTCCGATTCCTCAGATGATGAGGATGAAGATCATGCGGTGGTGGAAGCTGGTAATGGGAATAATGCAGAAAAATGTGAAACCAATTTGTCCGACCAGCAGCCAGAGGTGCTTGCCACCTCAGAAATTGCCAGCAAGGACAATGAAGATCAAGTAGAAATTACTGATGAATCAGCACCAAAGAAGCAACGTATAGAAGATCCTTCGGTTTCTGAACAGACAGTGCCAAAGGAACCCACTGATAAACCAAAGGAGTCCATTGATAAACCAAAAGTATCCAATGATAATAAACCCATTGACGATTTAATTGATGAAGACCTGAAAGAACTGGGGGACAGGAAAAAGGTTTGTTCACTTTCTGAATTTTGTTAAAGTGTTAAATTATATGATATTGGTAAACTGCTTTTGTTTGTTATGAAATATAGGAAAAGACTCAAACTTAAACAGTTGTAGCAGTAGAAGTGTTATATTATAGTATTTTCAGTTTTCAGTTAAAGCAACATAGCAAGAGTCAATCTAGTCAAGAAATTTCCGGTGCAATTTAGTCTTTTGGAACCTTTTATATTTGTAAATATGGGAGAAACAGGGTATTCTATTCTTGGCTCATGAGCATCCTTTTCTGGATGCTAGATAAAAGAGCTATCCTTAGGGACTCATTTTTTTTAATAAAATACTGGCTTCCTATCCATCCGTTTCCCCCTTTCACTCAAATGTATAATGCAGATTGGATATTATCATTAAGTACTCTTCTTCATAATTGAAATATACTTGTAGATTAGATATCATTATTAAGTACTCGCCTTCATAATTGAAATATACTATGTTCTTGCTCAGATCCTAAAGTTGGAACTTTGCCTGCACAAGATACAAGGATTTCAGCTCATAACTAGCTTCAGAGATCGACTGTTGGATTTATCTGTCCATTCATCACTAGTTGTTGTATTCTTCTTACCCCATCGCTG
This sequence comes from Raddia distichophylla, assembly GCA_005191435.1. NCBI lineage: Eukaryota > Viridiplantae > Streptophyta > Magnoliopsida > Poales > Poaceae > Raddia > Raddia distichophylla. The sequence continues at coordinate 1,736 of SPJY01028189.1, read as the reverse complement.
GCACCTAACCTATGTATAACTGTTCAAGAACACTTAAGCAATATATTGTGGCAAGAAAATCTAGCAAAGAATCCAATTAATTTGATCTGTGAGATATTTATTATTCCGCTCCGCCTCGCTCATTTGAGCAAATATTTGTATGGACTCAGAGAGAAGGCTTTAATCCAATGTCTTCCTAGCATATCATTGTTCTCATATGTTAACAATCCTCTGGCATGCAATAGTCCCAATATATATTGCCGTTATCCCTTCATATTTCATAAGCTAATTTGTATGACAAAAACAATTGTATTTCAAGCAGAGACTCTTTGCGAACCTTGATTCAGGATGCAATGGTTGCATTTTCATTCAAATGCACAAAAGAGACAAAGACCCTGGTCCAGTTGAAATTGTGCAAAACATGATGTCATCGGCTGCTTCAACTCATAAACATATGTCCAGGTTCAGATTTGGTGTTATTGCAATTTATCTTGTGATCAATAAGTTTCATATTTTAAGCTATGATTTCTTTGCTCATTTGGATTATGCAATTGTTTCTATGCTTATTGACTTTCATTTTGAATTCATTCTAGATTTATTTTAAGGGTTTTGCCTGTTGAGGTAGCATGTTATGCGTCTGAAGAGGAAATAACAAAAGCAATTAGCCCACTTGTTGAGAAGTACTTCCCTAAAGAATCTTCGGGAGTTAAGGTAACTATGTGACCTGATGGCTGTTGTTTGCATTGTCTTTGATGCAAGGCTTCAGTTAGGGGAGACATGGCCTGGCAAAAGAACACTGGAAAGACTAATTGCCTGGGAATTTGTATGCACAAGCCGACAGGCCTTGGTGGCATTTAAATATTTTAGTAGTTCTAGTCTCCTGTAATTTCTAGGGCCAGTAAGGTTCATATTTTGTCTTGTCATATTAGTCATCGTCTCATAGAGCTTTTTTCTACTTAAAAGATGTGGGGTGTTGGGTATATTGACATAATCATTTAGAGTAAACTACCCATTTATGATCAATCGCTAACATCAAGTTATGTTCATTGTATAAAAGGAATGATGGAGGTAGTGTTATGGCAAGACAGATTGGGTCTTTGGATGAAATAGTTTAGCCCATGGTAGCAAGGTCTAAAGTTAGTTTGAATGGTTAATTTATCTTTCTTGATAATGACTTGTATGGAGAGTTAGTTTGTTAGATAATAGATACATCATCTAGAAATGATCATATCTGCTCGTTTTTTTTTACAGCTCATATCTGCTCGTATTGACCAACCAAATACAGGGTTCAAAATTTATACATAGTTCTATGCGTGTTTTTTTTGGTGATTTTAGTATCCTCCCAATTGGTTCATAAATGATGTTCATCCTTCATTAAAGTGATCTGGAAATATCTTTTTGTGCTTTCTTCAGTGAAGGAAGTGCAGGAAGTGCAGGAAGTAGGACTGTGCAAAATACAGTACACATATAACATACCTTATGATATGGGCAGGCCCAATAGGGCCCAAATGGGCCAGGAACAGTACCCGTGGGTACTGTATCGCGTGGTCCCAGTCTGTGATTATTTTAGGATGTGTTTCCATCTATTAGGGACTAGTTTCTTGGATCTCAAGCAATTCGTTTCTTACTGTTCAAGTCGATCTTTTTTTAAGATCTAAGTCTGTTCTCCATATAAAAGGGAGGGTCATGTATCTTTTATTATCGTCCAAATAATGAATCAAAATTGAGAGCAGATCTAATAGGCGGTGGCTCCGATA
>SPJY01028132.1:0-10834 GCA_005191435.1 Raddia distichophylla | reverse complement strand
TAGTGCTCCGAAGCCAACTGGATGCTCCACGTGTAGGGGCACTTGTCATCAAGCCCTCCTCCAAAGGGGAATCCAAAGGGCATCAAGGGGGGTCGGCCGGAATAAACCTTGATTTTCCCTCCGAAATGTCAGAATTCCGGAATATGTTGACGTATAAAGTTGGTGTTTATTTGACGTCAACACACATCCAACAAGGGTTGGCACTCGGAGTGGTTTTACTGCGCCAATTCTCCCCCAGTCCTTCCTTCATTTTCAGGAGAGTGCCCCACAGTTCATCCCTCCTGGTCTTCTCCTCTCGCCGATGGTGAAGGGAGCCAAGTAAAGGAACTTCTCGTTCTCCTCAACAGACTGAAATCTGCCGGGCTGACCGACATTGGCATAGTCTGAAACTACACCCAGCGCCGTGTCTAGCCCATCAAGGAGAGGGTGCATCTCGCCTTCGAATACTCGGGACCCCGGGATGCTACTCGGGAAAACAAGGATCCAATCACGCAGAAGGAGGTGGCCAGCCGAGTGACCGAGCTCTTCTCCCCAGGCTCAGAGATAGTCCACCCAGAGTGCCCAAGCGCGTACCGCCTTTCGTATGCTCCTCCAGCGGTAAGCGAAAGATTCTTCTCAACTTAGCCATGGTCTTCCGGGATGGTATTGCGATTGATCTGAACCGATACATATGCAGGGACGCGCTGCATTCTTCTCTACCTGTCCAGTCCCAGGAGCCCCGAGCCACAAGGAAGCACCACGCAAGCGTCCTGCAGGGAACTCGGCTGATGCTCCTTCAGCCAAAAAAGCCAAGACAACGATGAAGACAACGTCCCGCTCCTGCGCCGCCGCCGCCCAGCACCGAGGTCGTCTCCGGCTCCAGCTGAGCGGTCACCAAGTCCTCCGTCTCCCCGATCTGCTAGCCTAGAGGCCGCGTCAGGGACGGAAAAGCCCTCCGGCTCCAGCCCGAGTGATTCGGGCATCCGAATTGGAATCAAGTTTATTCCATCACAAAGGTATTTTCTCACAATTCTGTCTCTTCATGACTCGTCAAAGAAAGCAATGTCCTTAAAGGTCTTCAAATGTTTATAGGAAACCCGTCATAGATGACATGCCGACCACATGCGGCGACAATACGCCGGCTCCGGTACCTCCAAAATCCGATCGCCAAGCCAAGTCTATACCAGAGGGAGACCCGTCTCGGCGAGCCGCATCTCACCAAGATTCCGGCCCAACTCCTACTACTCGCCAATCCTCGCCAACGAAGGGAAAATCCCAGCCCCGGCTCCAGGGAGCTCAGAACCAGAAATCGAGGAAATTTCTCGCCCCTCCGCCAAAGCTCACACTCCACCCCTCCGATTGAAGTGGAGGAAGGAGATGGAGGGCTACGAGGTTGACGATGAGAAGGAGGCCGAAGAATGGGAGGTATTGGAAAACATGGCATGGGTTCAAGCCGAGATGTTCAAGGTAAAGCCCTTTTACGCCTTGAATCCCTTCTTTGCCCAAGGGAATCCCACTAATCTCCCCCCTTTTTTCCATGCAGTGCATGAAAGAGAGGTCAAGGCAAAAGACCCTGTGCATGTAGAGAGCAGTGGGCGAGCTAAAGTCTCGCGATGAGTTCGACAACGCGCTATACGCGGTTAAGTCGCAGTACCGCGGCAGGATCGAGGAGCTTCAACAAAAGAACACAGAACTTCGATTCCGCAACGTAGAAGAGTCCAATACCATCCGAGGTATAGATCCCCGAATAGTACTAAACCATCATAAAAAGAATGCTCCTTGGATGATAGTCTATAAGACTTGCCTTTAAATGTAGCATTGGAGGTGAGGTAGAAGGCCCTGGAGGAAACATCGGAGGCGAGGCAGAAGGCCATGGAGGAAGAGGTGTTCCAAGCCAGCACTCAAGCCGAGAGGTTGGCTAAAGAACTGGAAGGTAACTTTCCGCCACTGACTCTCCTTGGCTCAGCCCCACTGTAATCCGAGTGATTCGTGACATCCGATTGGTTGTACAGAGTACCGGCAGAAGACCAGGGCACAATTCCAAGTTTTCGATGAAAAAGTGAAGTTCGCCTACGAGCTTCGCAACCGTGCTATGAAAGCAATAGCTCCAACGCTCTGGTACCTTTACCCCAACAAGAGCTGCCGTCTGACGCCGATATCCTCGTGGCCCGTCTTGATTGACATTCCTGCGCGAATCAAGACCTTCTCGCGGGAGGCAGCGACGACATGCACCAGCCAAGGCCTTGCTATCGCAAAGTCAAACTTCCCCTGCCTGGACCTCGAGGCTGTGAAAGAAGGATTCGCATGCACTGAAGAAGGAAGTTCGCCCGATTGCTGCCAATCTAGCCAAACATTTAGATTTGTGGATTATTTGACGGCCAAAAGCTTGATTGATCCTCAATACTTTTGATCTTATTTATCCGAGTATTTAACTTTATCCTCTTTCATGAAACGCATCTACCAACTGGTCCAGCCCCCGAGTGCCAGGAATTAGCGCTTGGCTTTCTCCCCGTGCACCTATTGAGTAGCTAAACGCTGTCTTTGACAAGTATGAGCGCCATTACTCAAGAATTTTCATAATTCCCGAATTTGATCAACATATGTAATGAGAAAGCAACTTTTATTGATAAGATAGGGTGCGGTTGACTCCGCACACTATTCAGTGTAGTCCCCGACTTACTGGTTGGTCGTTTACGGCCAAGTAGCAAGTCAAAAAAGGAGACTAATTACACGATGCTTGAATACAAGATTTTAAGAGTAAAAACGACGTAGCTGCTCGATATTTCAGGTATTAGGCACTTCAGATCCGTCTTCGTGCTTTAGCCGATAAGCCCCCGGGTGTGTCGCTTCATCGATCACATAGGGCCTTCCCAGAGTGGGGAGAGTTTGTGCTCGTGCTTCTGATTCCTTGGGAGGACCAGATCTCCCATGGAGAACGCACGGCCCCGTATGTTGCGCTGATGATAGCGATGCATGCCCTGTTGGTACCTTGCCGACCAGATCATTGCTACTTCCCTGGCTTACTCGAGCCGATCGAGGTCTTCGTGTCTTCTTTCATCCGACTGATTATCGTCGAAACCGGCAAACCGAGGGGACCGAAACTTCAATTCAGTCGGGAGGACTGCCTCTGAGCCATAGACTAGGAAAAAGGGTGTCTGCCCGGTCGCTCGACTTGGGGTTGTTCTAAGCCCCCAGAGCACCGAAGGAAACTCCTTGACCCAGCGCGTAGCATACGGCTTTAGGCGATCGAAGATTCTAGCTTTTAGCCCTTGTATAAGCAATCTGTTGGCACGTTCAACCTGCCCATTGCTCCTTGGATGGGCCACCGAAGCGTAGCAGATCTTGATGCCCAGCTCCTCGCCCCAATCTTGGAATTCGCTGCTTTTGAACTGAACGCCATTGTCGGTGATGATGCGATTGGGTATGCCAAACCGTACGACGATGTCCCGGAAGAACTCGCGTGCTTTGGCTGCCGTAATTACAACGACCGGCTTGGCTTCAATCCATTTTGTAAACTTGTCGATGGCGACGAAGAGATGAGTGAATCCACCTTCTCGCTTGAGGGGCCCACCATGTCCAGATTCCGGACGACGAAGGGCCAAGAGATTGGAATTGTTTGTAGATCCTGTGCCGGCTTGTGAATCTACCGCGCAAAGAATTGACACCCGTCACACTTGCGTACTATATCTTCCGTGTCGGTGACAGCAGTCGGCCAGAAGAATCCCTGCCGATAGGCTTTTCCTACCATAGTACTGGCCGCCGCGTGGTGCCCACACTCTCCCGAGTTGATATCGTTGAGTAGATTCCTGCCTTCTTGCTCGGATATGCAACGCCTTAGTACTCCGGAACTGCTTTTTCTGAAAAGCTCGTCCCCGACTACCTTATAGCTCTTGCTTCGGCGTGTAATGCATTCGGCGAGGCTTTGATCCTCAGGCAACTCATCACAAAGAAGATAATCTAAGTAAGGCTGAGTTCACCCGGGATAAATTGTTAATAACTATGCATCGGGCTCTGGTTGCTTCTCTTGATCTTCTCCCGGTGCAGGTGGCAACTTGATGGACGGCTTGCGCAGTTCTTGGACGAAAACACCAGTCGGGACTTGCGCCTGAGTGGATACCATCCGCACTAACTCGTTTGCTGCTTCGTTGTCTCGACGGAGCACGTGTCAGCTCCAGTCCGTCAAACTTGTCTTCCAACTTTCGTACCTCTTGACAGTATGCCGCCATGCTGTCGCCAATACAAGACCACTCCATTTGAACTTGGTTAACCACGAGCTGGGAATCCCCATGCCCCATTAACCGATTCACGCCGAGCGATATGGCGACGCGTAGCCCGTGGATGAGTGCCTCGTACTCGGCGGCATTGTTGCTGACGGGAAATAATATCTGGAGGACGTACTGTAGCTTCTTGCCAGTCGGCGATATGAGCAAAATCCCAGCCCCCGCGCCGCTGAGCATGACAGAACTATCAAAATACATTGTCCAATACTTGAGATTCTCCTTTGCTGCTGGGGTCTAAGCCTCTGTCCATTCCACGACGAAATCGGCTAATGCTTGAGATTTGATAGCAAGCTGAGGCCTGAACTTTATTTCAAAGGCTCCAAGGTCGGCTGCCCACTTTGCAATCCTCCCAGTGGCTTCCCGATTATGAAGTATATCTCCAAGCGGGAAGGAGGTGACCACCAAAATTTCATGCTCTTGAAAGTAGTGCTTGAGCTTCTGTGATGTGAGTAACACAACATATCAAAGTTTTTGAACTTTTGGGTACCTTACATTGGAATCGCCCAATACCTCGCTGAGGAAGTAGACCGGACGCTGTACCTTCTGGAGGGAGCCCTGCTCATCCCGTTCAACCACCAAAGCGCTGCTTATGACGTGAGTCGTGGCGCCGATGTAGAGTAAGAGGGGCTCCAGGGGCATGCGAGGGACCAACACTGGAGGTGTGGTGAGGAACCTCTTTAAATCTTCGAAGCCTTTTTGCGCTTCCGGTGTCCACTGAAAGTCATCTTGTCGGCGTAAGAGCCTGAAGAAAGGCATGCCTCGCTCCCCGAGTCGGGAAATGAATCGGCTGAGTGCCACGATGCATCCAGTGAGCTTCTGCACATCCTTTTGACTGGTCGGGGGCCTCATCTTGATGATGGCGTTGACCTTCTCTGGATTGGCTTCGATCCCCCGGTGAGAGATGATGAATCCGAGTAATTTACCAGACGGGACCCCAAAAATATACTTCACGGGGTTTAGTTTCATCCGGTATGCCCTTAGGCTCTCCAATGTCTCGGTCAGATCTGTTATGAGTTCCCATCTGGATTTTGTTTTTATGACGACGTCATCGACATAGGCCTCCACGTTGCGTCCGAGCTAAGTGTGAAAACACCGCTGTATGGTGCGCTGATAAGTTGCGCCAGTGTTTTTCAGCCCGAATGGCATTGTGATATAGAAGAAAGCACCAAAAGGAGTAATAAACGATATTTCGATGCAGTCTTCCTCGTTCATACTAATCTGTTGATAGCCCGAGTAGACGTCCAGAAAACTCAAGAGCTCGCACCAGGTGGTGGAATCCACCACTTGGTCGATGCGGGGAAGCCCAAAAGAATCCTTAGGACACGCTTTGTTGAGGTCGGTGTAGTCGACACACATCCACCATGTCTTGTTATTTTTCTGCACCGGGACCGGGTTCGCAAGCCACTTGGGATGATACACCTCCTAGATGAACCGAGCTGTCAGCAATTTGGTGATCTCTTCCCGTATGGCTTCCTTCTGATCCGGAGCGAATCTTCGCAAGCGCTGTTTAATTGGCTTCTCCATTTCGTCGACGTGGAGAGAGTGCTCGATCACTTTCCTCGGAACACCAGGCATGTCCGAAGGTTTCCAAGCGAACACGTCCTGGTTTGCCCGGAGGAAAGTGACGAGTGCGTCTTCCTATTTGCTGTCAATCCCTGTCCCAATCACGGCTGTCTTGGCCGAATCAGACAGGTCCAACAATATCTTCTTAGTTTCTTCGGCTGCTTGGATGGAGGTTTTGGCCTGCTTCTTGGCGGGGATGTTCCCTTCCTCCTGAAGGGATGCAACCTCCAGTCGAATCTTTTCCATTTCAATAGATGAGTCCAATGCTTGCGCCATCTCACAGCTTTCGCTGTCGTAGACCAGGGACTGTTTAACGCACCAGGGAGGGTGATTACACCGTTGGGACCTGGCATCTTTAAGACGAGGTAGGTGTTGTTGGAAACGGCCATGAATTTGGCAATCCCTGGCCTTCGCAAGATGGCATGATATGCCGTCTCGAAATCAGCCACTTCAAAGCTTAGACTCTCGGTCCGATAATTGTCTTTGGTCCTGAACGTGACGGGCAAAGAGATCTGTCCGAGTGGTATCGCGGACGTCCCGGGGATTACCCCGTGGAAAGGAGATGATCCCTGCCGTAGCTTAGAACGAGGAATGTTCGACTGGTCCAGGTTCTTCACGAAAAGGACGTTAATCCCGCTCCCGCCGTTGACCAAAACCCTCTTTAATTTGCTCCCTCGCACGACCGAATCTAACACCAGAGGATACCTTCCAGGGAAGGCAATCCTATCCGGTTGGTCCGATCGGTCGAAGGTAATGGGTACCTCGGACCAGCGCAAGCACTTTGGGGTGGCAGGCATGATAGCGTTGATCTTCCGAGTGGTAAGCTTTTGGTTTCGCTTGGAGTCGTATGCATTTGAGCCCCCAAATATGTAGCTGATCTCGTGCTCAGCGTCCTGGTAGTCTCCGTCGGGCTTCTTGCCGTGGCCGCCCTTGGCTGCCGACTGCTTCGAGTTTTCGGCGAATTTCTGCAGAATAAGGCAGTCCTTGGCAGAATGTTTTCCTCGTGTATGAAAGGGACATACCGAGTCCATAACCTTGTTGTAGTCGTTGTCGTTGGGGGGCTTAGGCCGATTGCGCTCCATATTGGCGACCATCTCGTCCCCCTTCCGCTTCTTATCCTTGGGTTTGCCCTGCTCATCATTAGGCTGGAGCCTCCGTCGTTACCACCACGATGATTCATGATGGCCTCCACGACGTTGGCCTCCTGGTCCACCGTTGTGAACATGGCCTTGAGATTACGCGGGGGTCCCGAGTCATCTGCCTAATTAGCTCCTCGGATTTGCATCCGGCAAAGAAGGCATCGATGACCGTCTGCTCCGAAACGTCCTGGATCTCGTTCTTCTTCTTGCTAAAGCGCTTGATGAACTCACGAAGAGTCTCGTTCTTGCGCCGATGTAGCTGTCCAATCTCCCTTCTCCCCGCGGGCCTTTCATAGGTCCGTGGAAATTGGCGATGAACTGTTCCAGGAGGTCGTCCCAAGACTCGATTGAGTTCTCCGGAAGTTCCGTAAGCCAGGTCTGGGCGGTTGGGGTCAAAGCGACTAGCAAATAGTTCGCCATGACGTTTTGATCACGTCCTGCCGCGCTGACTGCTAAGGCGTAAACCTGCAGCCAGTTCTTTGGGTCCCTCTCGCCATCGAACTTGTCGATGCCTTTGAGGTTGAATCCATCCGGCCAAACCACTCGGCGAAGGTCCGGGGTAAAGGCCTAAATCCCCTCCAACGATCGTGGCCTCCTCCGCCACGGGGATCTGCTACGATGCTCCCTCGGCGGACCTTGACGACGCTCATGACTGTGGTTGCGCCGACTGGCGGTGCTTTCGGTCTGATCATCAATGTGCCGGCTGTGATGGCTACGAGAGTTTCGCTCGCCGTCAATGTGCTCCCGCCGTTTGGCTTCTATGTCCTGACGAAGGTCGTGGGCGGCCGCCTGGCGAGAATCGCCGGCCGCGGAGGCGCGAGCCCTGTTTTGATTGCGTGTAGAACAGCTGCGAGCCGAAACGGTCGGAGCCGGACGCGCCTCGTTTTGTTGAATTGCAGCCATCTCCACCATGGCCGTCGCTCGAGCGAGGGTCTGGACAAGCGGGCTGCCTTCTGAATGTTGCGGTGCGATGGTCTCAAGAAGAGTCTTCGAGGCGACGATGTTTGCCTGGGAGTTGTGTAGACGCCCTGATCCCTTAACTTCACTGCGCGAAGCTCGTTCTGGACTTCGCGGTAGCGGAGGCGAAGTTGACGTATGCAATCTTGGTCCTCCACTCGGCGTGAGTCCGGGTCCGCCTAGCCAATGGCGGTCTCCTCGTATCCGACTAGTGGAAAGGCTGAGTGATGATCCTCTGCGCCAAGGACGAAAACTACTCAGTAGTTACGAACTTCAGCGCTCTTATCGGACTCTGAGTTAGAGAGAGAAAGGCTGACTCGTTCGATTTGCACAATGGGTTGGCCAGCATTGATGACACCCACGAACGTAGTTGGGTCTGATCGAATTAACCCGACTGGATCCAATGCGCTCGCCGGCTGGTTATCTCCTGTCCAAATCTCATAGGAAACCCGTGCGAAGGTAACAGTGGAATTCTCGAGTTCGGAGGGAAATCCAGCTAAGGGCATTGAGTTGCTATCGGACGGAATAGAATTAACGCCCGTGCGGTTGAGTCCGCCGAGTCCTTTTTCGTCTTCCTCGGGGGGAGGTGCGAGGTCGAACAGCGAGCGGGTCAATCTGCTAAAGGTACTTGCTGAATTCTCCAATCCAAGAGGCAATGGGTCCCGTTGATTGCGCGTACCTTCTTGCGAAGAGATCTCTCCGAAAGGAGAGAGGTGAAGATTGCCAACGCCGTCGGCGATGAAGTCTAGGGTGCCAAGGCGAAGGGACTGCCCCAGCCTCATGGCGACGTGCGGCGATCTTGAAGAAGCCATCTAGCTTGAGAGATGATCTTGACGCTGCCCCCTACCTGGCGTACCAACTGTCGACTAGTGACTAAGTGGGGGGTCATCGTCGGCAATGAATTTGTACAAGGGGGCGTTTGCAAGAACCAAACCAGATGGTAGCTCAAGACCGGGTTATACATGTTTGGGCCCTCAGCACCGAGGTAATACCCTACTTCTTGTCCTCTGGGACTATGTTTGATCAAGATGCGGGATGCAAGATGACCAAGATGATGGCAATGTATGCGATGTGATGACTTATGCCTATGGCCTCTACCCCCTCCCTTTATATAGTGCATGGGGAGATAGAGTTACACGGTAGCACGTGTTACACGGTACCTAATTCTGTTATGCCATTACATGATATGCAGGTATTGATCTCATAATTACATGGAGCTTTATCCTATCCTCGGGAACTTCCTTGATGCCCAAGCAAATCGTAGCCCGAGTGGTCCTTATCCAATCGGCCGACTTGGATTGCCCCCCATCTGCTCCCTTATGGGCATTTTTAAATGATACCCGGGGCCCATGTAGTCCACAGAGAGAGGCTGGCGGTGGGGCCCACATGTCAGCGCGAATTCAAACAATTTTTGAAATTTCAGAAATTTGAAATATGTCCAAATTTTGGGGTGTACAAAAAATCTTGCATTTTTCCAGGTCAGCATTTCACCTGCATTTTTCCAGGTCAGCATTTTCACCTGTTTGTTCATAGAGAACAGTGTGCAATGCAGACACAATCTTCTCTACCGTTCCTGCAACACCTAGTCTTGGAATAGAGTAAGAATTGTTAAAATTTGAGAGAACCCCATAACAAATTACAAGAAAAACATAATAGATTGTTATTGGTTGGGTGGGGGGAAGGGGGGATCCTACAAGTTCCCCTCCTGCAAAATGGATTGAAAGAACAGTGTAACCAAAGTGGACCACTCACATCAGACATACCATAAACAGTAATAAAAAAATTAGTAAATAATTAGTTCTAGATTTTTTTTACAATGGCGAAACTAAACCGTAGCAAATGAAACACATAATAATCTGAAGTGTGATAATAGTTAGCTTGCTAAAAAAAAATGAACCGCCAATAGTACTTTCAGCTTTAGGATATTTCATCCCTACATACATGGCGATGCAATGCAACACAAACATATCATGATAAGGTAGATACTGAAAATTCAACCGGAAAAACACCTTTTTGATAGAATAAACAAGACACAAAACTGTTAATCTGCTTACTTGCACTCTATCTTCTGAGATCACCCTAAACAAGGGTCGTGCTTTTATATCTAAATTCCTCAGTACTTCCATTCTGTAAGATGTTGTTAAATGTGGATCTGTAACAATATTGTAATGTACTAGTTGAGTAGACGGGCCTGTGGCTCGTCAACACTAAGTTCAGTGAAGACCAAAACGTCGAAAATCTTTACAACTATCAATACAATCAATGTGAACAGTAAAGGCTACGAAGCTAGATTATTTCAAGCAATGAACAAACACATGAAATCGATATGGCTGAGTTTAGCAAACAGGAAAATATATGAATAGCTCAATATAACAAAGACATGAAGTCCATATGGCTGAGTTAGCAAACAGGGAAATATATGAATAGCTCAATATGTCGAATTCGAAAGCACCGTTGTACACAAAAAAGATTTACCGAAAGCGTTAGGACGCAATCCACAGGAACCACCATAAATTTGTAAAGAAAGGTAAAACAGAGTAGGAAGGGCTAGGTAATAAACTACAATATGTATTTTTAGAAAATAAGTATTCTAAACTCGAGGAATCAACATGAACAATGATATGCGAACCCGAGAAACAAACAAATTACATGATGACCTATCTTTTGAAACATATGTATTTTGTTGGCAATATTATAAGCGCAAGGTTATCAGAGATAAGCCAACAATACCAAAAAAAAAAGTAGCCGACCCATGTAGCTTTGAGACTCATTGAAGAATACTAAGATGAAACAGAATGTAGGGACATGCATACCTCGAAAAAAGGAAATACATATGCTCAGCCCAAACAATAATATGCCTCGCTTGCATCTGTCAGGGCCATTATAATTGTCGGTGTAATAAATAACGGGGTGTGA
>SPJY01028114.1:0-10883 GCA_005191435.1 Raddia distichophylla | reverse complement strand
ACGTCGCTCTGGTCTCGGGGATGCCTACGCCCTTGCCACCTGTAGACCGCGGGTAGGGTGGATCCGCTAGGGCCCTATATTGAAGACATATATCAGAGTTAGTTAGCGACACTACGAAGAACTACTAGAGTGGGCATAGAGTGATTACCGCTCCTTGGGTGGGCTATGTCTGGCTCAATAGGGGAGCATCCGACATCTGGCTCAACTGTATAGTACTACGGTAGCTGGGGTCGTCGGCGGAGGAGTCTGAGTCATGCTCCTTGCCGGCGTCATCGTCGTCCTGCGGTGTAGGAAGGGTCCGCTTCCCACGCGCCCCCTCCGCAGGTGTCTCACGGACACGTGCTGAGGAACAGGTGCCGGCAACCTCTTGTGTCCGAGCTACTGAGCCCTCCTCATGTATCGAAGGGGTTTGCTGAGGACCCATGCCGCCTTGTGCTCGACCAATGTCCTCAATGTTCATACAACTCATCTTGTGGGCCAAGCGGCAACAAACCCTGGTCACTATCTGCATAGAGGCAATAGAGGGGACAAATTAGTGTATTAGTCTGCAAGTTATATATCCTAGGAGATATGAACATGGTCAAATCTCAGCAAGGGTGCGTAGGGCACCACTCTCCTATCCACCAGCATTAGCTAGTGCGACCCCAGCCTCATTGGAGAGGCGTGCAAGCTGCGTAGCCTGTAATCATGAAGTGATATTTAGTAAATTGCATTGAACACACATGAATCACATACTAGATGCGTATGAGTCGTTCGTCGGTATACGTACCATGTACCGCTGCAGTGGGGCTCTCTCTGGCTGCGAACCCTCCCGAGTGAGGCGATCGTACTCGTCGATGATGTCGTCGTCCGAGTTGGTGTCACCGATGGGCACGTTGCTTAGTGCCGGCCTCAGGAAGAGTCTGGTCGACCGGTGGAACCATGCCAGGTAGGTGCGGAAAGCCTCATCTGTGTGCAATGCTCCACAGACCGGGCGCCTCTCCTTGTTGTCCCACCGCTCAAGCGAGACCTGGTGTGTGACACGCCAGTCCAACTGACTGTACCGCTTTCTCCTGTCGAACCTGCAAATATGTTTGACTGTTTAGTGCAACAAAAATGCATCTAATGGCACCGATGTACAAAAATAGCAAGTTCTCACCGGTGAAGATGTTGATCCGTCGAGACAACAGGAGGTGGGGTCGCCTGCTTCCAACCAAACTGCCGCATCACCCTACGCGGGAGGTGCCACTCGACCGCGTGGAAGAAGATCAGCGGCGTCACTGTGAACCAGAGGTCACTGTCCCGAGTACACAGGTGGCTAAGTCCCATACCCTGCACCTCGTCACGGGTGTACGGCGTCCACAGCACCTATGAGTTCACAGAAAACGTATGTTTCAGGCACATGAAGGAGTTAACATTATTACACCGATAAATTATTTATAGTACTCACCTGCCACTGCGTGACGCAGTCCAACTCGTTCATGTAGGTGAGGTACCTTATGTCAGGGTTTCCTCGCACCGACTTGATGCCACGCCAAATGTACAGCAGCGTCGGTCTGCTAGCCTGGAAGTTCCACGCCTGCAATGCGAAAGAGGTTAGAAACTCTTAAGAGATATCGGTAAGGGCTTATGTATACCAATACGTACAGGTACTACAGAACGGTGTGGCCTCCCAATTGGAAGTCGCTCCCAAGCCCAAACTTGTAGGAGGTACAGACAACCTCCCAGGCTGGCAGACACGGCCTGCCATCTGCGGCCCACACACAGTTGCTGGTACAGCCTGGCTAGTGTGGCCGACCCCCAGCTGTACGTAGCCACGTTCTCCCACAGCTCGGTAAGGAGAGGAAGTACGCTCCAGGTGATCGTGTTCTTGGACACGTCTGCAAAGAGAAAGCCACCCACCAGGTGCCACAGCCAGACCCGTGCGTGCCGCTCGACCTTTGCCTCCTGCGCCTGCGGTGGGCAAAAGGGGAAGGTCGTGCGCTTCCACGCGGAGCTGACACCGGACGTTCTCCTGCAAACAATTGTACATGGGCATAATTATTCACCACAACACCAAAAAATCGAAATACACGGATACGGCTTGATTAGGTCTTATTTGCTCCACTCGTGGTCCTCTAGGGGCTGCACACCAAGGGTGTCCTGCACCGTCTTGCGCCAGGTGCCGGGATTTAAGATCCCTCACACTGCAGCACCCTCCAACGGTAACCCAAGGATCATTGCCGTGTCCTATAAGGTGACCGTCATCTCCCCGCAGGGGAGGTGAAAGGTGTGCGTCTCGGGCCTCCAACGGTCCAGAAGGGACGTCAGAAGAGGCCCGTCTATGTCCGGCAGGCCAGCGGTGATGATGCGAGCGAGGTCGAGGAAGCCGGCTCGCACCAAGTAAGGCGCGAACCTCTCGTCCCACAACAGTACGAGCGTGTGCGTACGGGGACAGAGCGAGGTCAAAACTTGAAAAACACATTTACCATAGTCGATCAGTACGATGGTATAACCAATTGAAATTCATCGATAACAGTAAATGTCCAAACCTGCCGCTCGTCGGCGATGCGCCGTGCCCGATGCTCCCACTCGTACGTCCGCTCACGGAGCGTGTACCGAGGGTCTGCCATCCTGCAGAAATCAAATGACAGCATCAATTTGCAGCATAAATATAAGTTGTTTTCTGTTAATATATTCCAACAAATTTTACGACGGCCCTATTACCTGAACATGTTTTGTAACGCCAGTAGAACCCTTACCCTTTTTCCTGCTCGTGCTCCTAGTGTTAGGCTTTTTGTTATGCGTACTCGCGTTGTGGCCAATTCTGTGGCACTTAGAGCATCGGACCTCCCCAGAAACATCGTCAAAATCACTGGTTCCATATCTATCATCCGCGTAACCATTGGCATGGTCCATTTCGCCTCGAAGCCTCTTCTTCTTCCGCCGGCCCTTCTTATTATTTAGGAAGGCAGGATCGGAAAAATAATCGAAACCACTATAGTCGGGCCACTGCGTGGGATCAAGGTAAGGCTCTAGGTTCTCATATCTTGAGCGTGTGTGCCTTTAGGTACAGAGGGGACATGTACTGGACACCTTTATGGTCGACACCTCTCACGGCGCAAGCGCTTATCAAATGCGAACAAGGGGCGTGAAGAAGCTGCGGAACCTTGCACGTGCACTCCACTTTGTCGATGTCCACTTTGTAGTTCCTGCCACCGAAACTCTTCCCCCCCGGGATTGGTTCCCCCGGCAGACTTAACCGTATACACCACTCTATTCGGCCCGTGTGCTTCTGCCATTTGGTTTAGAGCCACCTTCTCCTCCTGCTTCAAATGAGCGGCACCTACCTTTCCCCAAACCGCCCCTCCATCCATAGCATTCTTTGCCAAACCCCACCGAATGACAAAGTACTTGTTGCACTTTTCAAAAGAGTATTGTACTATTCCATAAACCGGCAAGACACGAATCCCTTTGAAGACATTGTTCCAAGACTCTGCGCCGTTTGACGTCATGATGCCGTAATGACAACCACCTTCATAGAAAGCAAGCGCCCACTTGCTCTTGTTCACCATCTATTCCGTCATCCATGCCCTAGCCCGATCGTTTAGCATCTTATCTAGCTTTTTCAACTTCTTCTCAAAAGTTTTCTCTTCTCTAGCGCAACAAACCTCCTTCAGCTTCGCGACCACCTCCTTCTTCTTCTGTCTTCCCCATATATTGGCCGCGAAGTGCCGCATGCACCACCTATACTCAATAGGTGGAAAACCATCGATCTCTTCTATAGCGGCATTTAGAAGACCTTGGTGACGATCAGAGATCATGCAAACCTTTCTGCCGATTGCCGATAACATCGTGCCTGACAATCTTCATGAACCATGCCCAACTCGCGTTGTTCTCGCCCTCAGCAATGGCAAATGCAAGAGGCACCAATTGATCCTTCGGATCAACTGCAACGGCCGTCATCAATACACCCTTGTATTTGCCAGTTAGGAAGGTTGCGTCGACGAGTATGACCGGCCGACAGTGCTCGAAAGACTCCGCACACTGTTGGAAGCACCAAAACACGCGCCTTAGCACATACCGCAGGTTGCCATTCTCATCGAGCCTGTAACTACCACCCGTGTAAGTATAGAACTTTGTACCCAGGTTGAAATGGTTGATTGCACTCACGATCCTTGGCACCATGTTGTACGCCTCCTTCCAATCCCCATACAGCATCTGCATGGCGTGTTGCTTTGCCCGCCATGCCTTCGAGTACTTCACACGGTACTCGGTAAATGCATATATAGATTCTACCAATGAGGCAACTGACACATTGATATCCACCGCGACTATGCCAGTGATACGACGGCCTAGATACGTTGCCGTGTTTTGAGCATGCACCCTCCTTACTTTCGTCGAGCCACACGTGTGCGGTTGCCTCACACGAGTAATCTTCCATCTCTCAGTAAACATGTCCGACCAAGCCCACACACCTCAAAGGCATCCTTGCTTGCAATTCATAGTCTATCTGACTTTCGCATCCGAATGAGTCACCATGAAGGGCCTATGATGCTTGACCGTATATTCCATCAAAAAATACTGCAACTGCGGCAACGTGTCGAATGCCTTGCCCTTTTGGATCTCTAGGTTCTCAGAATCGGGAAGGACCTCGCTTGAGAACAACCCGCTATCATATATTGCCATGTGAGTTCGGCTCAGATCCTCAAAGGTGGCTACGGTCGGCACATCCACATGAACTGACTTCAGCTGCCTCCTCTCCTCTGCCGACAGAGCGCGCAATGCTTGCTGTCTATCCACCGCGTCTAGACTAGGAATCTCGTCCTCATGGCGACCTTCTTCGTCACGTTCACCTAGAACCTCCACCTCATCTTCTTCCTCCACCTCATCTTCTTCCGCGGTCTCCTCATCTGCGGATTCATCCTCTGATCCTAAAGAGATTTGATCGACATCGACCTCACGTTCTTCCTCCTCAAATAGTCCTTCATCGAAATCATCCATAAGAATGGCACTATCGAAATGCTCCATCTCAAATACTCCAGCTGTTGCCACCTCCTGAGTCAAATGCTCTGCAGGCTCTTCCTCGTCGTCAGCTCTCTGCACGGCTTGTACGAGAGTTGCCAACGAGGTACCCGCACGACAAATATCGACCACTACCTCCGAACAAGTAACATTGGAATTTTTGACAACCTCCTTATAGTTACACCAATCCGACTCCGATGCAATCTTTAACATCACGTAGTGAGGTCTAGCCTTGCCACAGTCAAATCTCCCTTCCAAAAACAATTCACCTTCTCCAAAACTACACCTCATCATAAACCGGCATCGGGAAACTAATTCTTCATAACTTGGGTTCCTATCAAACAACACAACCTCTTCCTTCATATTCTCAAACTCCCCGTTTTCTCTAACGATTCCACCATGAAACAGCCGCACTAAACGATCCATCTACAAAATTTGATACAACAAATGTAATTTCATTAGCCCTATAATACAAATTCATCTATTCCTTCGGGATTACCCTAACAATCTATATACATTTTAATATATTCCATGCAAAGATTTCATAAGTGCTTAGAGGTAACAATCCTATCGAAGCATCTCCATAATTGCCCATGCTTAGCTAGGCCTACTTCACCGCTCTTAAGCACCCATGTAAATATTAGAACAAAAAAGGGATTTTGTTCCTAAGACCCTGCCTCCTCTCCTCTGCCGACATAGCGCGCAATGCTTGCCGTCTATCCACCGTGTCTAGGCTAGGAACCTCGTCCTCATGGCGACCTTCTTCGTCACGTTCACCTAGAACCTCCACCTCATCTTCTTCCTCCACCTCATCTTCTTCCGCGGTCTCCTCATCTGTAGATTCATCCTCTGATTCTAAAGAGATTTGATCGACATCGATCTCACGTTCTTCCTCCTCAAATAGTCCTTCATCAAAATCATCCATGAGAATAGCACTATCGAAATGCTCCATCTTAAATACTCCAACTGTTGCCACCTCCTGAGTCAAGTGCTCTGTAGGCTCTTCTTCCTCCTCAACTCTCTGCACGGCTTGTACGAGAGTTGCCAACGAGGTACCCGCACGATAAATGTCGACCACCATCTCCCAACAAGTAACATTGAAATTTTTCACAACCTCCTTATAGTTACTCCAATCCGACTCCGATGCAATCTTCAACATCACGTAGTGAGCCCTAGCCTTGCCACAGTCAAATCTGCCTTGCAAAAACAATTCACCTTCACCAAGACCACACCTCTTCACAGACCGACATCGCGAAACTAATTCTTCATAACTTGGGGCTCCTATCAAACAACACAACCTCTTCCTTCATATTCTCAAACTCCCCATTTTCTCTAACGATTGTACCATGAAATAGCCGCACTAAACGATCCATCTACAAAATTTGATACAACAAATGCAATTTCATTAGCCCTATGATACAAAATCATCTATTCCTTCGGGATTGCCCTAACAATCTATATACGTTTTAATCAATTCCATGCAAAGATTACGTAGGTTCTTAGAGGTTGCAATCTTATGGAAGAATCTTCATAAACACCCATGCTTAGTGTCAGTGTCTGGGAATCGCGCTCCTGAAGAGCAGCGGGTCCACGGACCGGCAGACGATTTTGTAGTTGGTGTGAGGCCCAACGACCACCCTTCTCAGCAGCTCGGGGTGGCGGCCAAGCCTACGGGGGCCAAGACCGTGCAGTCTTCCCGGACAAGGGCCTGGTGCGACTTGGCGATCCGGGTACAGATCGTTCGTATCGAGGGAAATGATACGAACCATGAAGACACAAGCGATTTACCCTGCTTCGAGCCCCCACTGCCGGGTAATAGCTCTACTCCAGCCTTGTTGATTATATGGTGGAAAACAATACAGAGGTGCCGAGACCGGGCTTGGAGGCACCGATTCCGAACTTACAGTGGTGGTGACTAAGGACTAAAACTACTTGCTAAGGAAACTTCGGATGCAGGTGTTGCTCGGGCTTGGATAAGATGGAATCGGATCCCCTCAAATGTCCAGGAATCCTCCTTTTACAGGCGCGGTGGGTCGCCCGAAGCTGATGCGGTGGGCCCCACGCCAGTCTTTGCTTTAATGGCGAGGCTCTTGTCTCGTTCTAGGGTTCTGTCGGGTCTCGAGCCTGCAGGGAGAAGCTGGTCGGGTTAGTACTGGACACGTGTTTGTCTTAACATGCCGACATAGGGGATAAAACTTCTTTAGGGAGAAAGCACTTTCCCTTTATCCCCGATATAGCCTTGACTGGACCGAGCCAACCCCGCGCCACCCGTTAGGGGGAGTCGCGTAGCGTAGCAACCATTCGCTGCCTGCCAAAGAGGGCAGACGACAGAACGGGTATGCCCGCGTGCTCTTCCCCGGGCTGCGGGTTCCCGGGGAGACATAGTTCGTTCCGGTCAAGGCCGGAGAAAGTATGGTGGGGCACGACAGCTGTTGCCACCTGCCCACAGGTAGGCAGACTACCCGAGGGACCTTTTCCCGGGCTAAGGATAGCCCGAGAGGCACATGGCGCCGCACGGTTTGACTTGGTCAAGCCTGGGGCAGCCGCTGGCGGGTTAGGCGCTTCCCTTGGTACGGCCAGGAACGGCCTTTTGGATCCTCTGTTCGTGTGGTGGGCTGGTACGGAATCGGCCCAAGGCCCGTTTCAAGATGGGCCATTTATCAATCACCAACAGCCAGCCCCCGAGCCTCGTGCGGGTCACATGGCGAGCCGGTTTGAGGTTTAGAGAAAAATCGCCATCACGCGCCGCGCGGGAAGATTTGGCTCAGGAGCCGAAGCATGAGCATTGAATCTGATTTGATGTAAAGGTGGGGCAATTACGCCCTCTTGGGCATGATTCCCACGATTTCTGCTTCGACCGTCGTCTTCTCTTATAAGGCAGCGCCGCGCAGGGGGAATTCACACTGTAGAATCGCCCCCTTTGCCTCTGCTTTCATCTTCTCCCCTTGCTCCTCGCCCCCTTGTTTCCCCTCTTCCACCGTCATGGTTGTCATCGGAGAGAGCGTGCTGACGAAGGAGAGGATGGCGGAGCTGGAGAGGGACGGCTTCGTCAAGCCGGGCTCATGGAGACTTCTCGGCGCGGATCCGAAGCCGAGGCCCAAGCCCAACGAGCTCGTCTGCTTCAAGGGCTCGGCTATCTGCGGATTCCGCATGCCGGAGTCGCAATTCATCACTGACTTCTTCGCCTTCACGGAGCTGAGGCCGGAGAACTTGTCTCCGCAATCCTACGTCCATCTGTCAATCTTCGCGTTCTTGTGCGAGGCGCATTGCGGAGTGCGACCAACGGTGAGCCTTCTTCAGCACTTTTCTGAGTTGAAGCCCGTCGGCCACCTAGTGGGCAACGGCGGGGTCTTCTACCTGACCGCGCCCTGGGCCCGGGGCAGCCAATCGTACCCTGAGTACGAGCTGAGGACAAAGGTCGACGGTTGGGCCCGGCGGTGGTTCTACCTGAACCGTGGGGGCTCGACCCTGGAATACTCTGCGGCCGCGCCGGATACCCCAATCTTTCAGCGCAGCGAGCCCCAGCCGGAGGATCAAGTCATAGAGGACGAGATCAGGGGATCGTTAAGAGTGGCTTGACCGGCTACGAGATCGTCGTCGGCTTTATCCGACATCATATCAGCCCGCTGGGGCGCCGCGAGCGATGTGTCAGCGACATGGATGGTTGGGAAGACCCAGACCGGGACTTTCATGAAGGTATGCACGGGCCGCACCCTTATGTTCGATTTCAGCTCGGGGCATGTTGTTACCGTTAGTGACGCCATGCAGGACTCCCGGCCCGCGAGGTCGCGCGGATCGTTGGGATGTCGCTACCTGTGGACAAGACCCCTCCCCCCATACGATTCGTGAAGGACAGGCTGTCCGAGGTAAGTGCCTCCAACGTGTTTGATCGAATTCGTAGCTGCGCACGCCCTCGAGGTCTTGACGAGTTGCGTCCATTGTTTTGCAGCGGACGTGGAAAACGGCTGAGAAAAACATTCAAGCCACGGGTTTGACCGAGGGGGACTCGCCAGCGGGAACGTCGGCGGCGTCCGGTGAGGCGCCGTCGTCAGGCACAAGAAAACCAGCGTCGCGAGTGGTCGTAGCGGGTTTGGCACGGGCAAGTGCAGAGACGCACGCAACGAAACGCGCGGCGCCTGCACAGGTAAGCCTCCATTCTCTGACATGGGTCAAGTGCCGGGTACCAGCGGCCCTCAAACTCTGTCCAGCGTACGTCCAGGGCGCGGCGCCTGCGAAGAAGAGGAGAACGTACCGGCCAGTTTCAGATAGCGATGACGAGGAGGTTGTGCTGGTGTCGAGTCCGCCACCAGTAGCGGCGCCACGGCGAGGACCTACGAGGAAGGTTCTTGCAGGGCGAAGGAAAGCGGCTGTGCCTGCCACGAGCCGTGTTGGCGGGTTGGAGACAGAGCTCCTTCTACGTCCTACGCCAGGGGCGTATGAGGACACCGAGCTGGAGCCAGCGCGTAAGTTTCTCGGGCTGGCCGCTATTACTCTGTTTTGGCGTTTGATCGTCGCGCTTTTTGTCGCAGTGCGTAGCGCCAAAGTGGTGGCCGATGTGTTGCCTCCCACCGCTGAGGCCGTGGCGGCTGAAGACGAGTTGGTCGAACCCAGAGGAGGGGTGCCCTTGTTGCTGCAGCTGGAGGGGCGCTCCAGTTGGCGCAGCTAGAGGCCGCCGGGCTGGCGAAGTTGAGGGCAAGAACCAGCCGGTCCGGGGAGGACCAACGCATTGCCTACCGGTGGCGGTACTGGACGCTTTCGAGGAGGTCGTAGAAACGGTGAAGGTCGTCTTGAGCGACTATCCCGTGTGGATCACACCCCTGCGCGTTGAAGGGCGCACGGAGCATGGGTGGTGGCCAATCGACCGCAGGGGGATCGCAGACCACTTCAAAACCCCGGTCGGGAAAGCGCTTACGACGCCTGACCGGCGGATGCTGCTGGTCAACTGGATCTGGCCGGTTCGCGTGCTCACGCCGGACGGATGGACAAGTGTAGTGATGCCTAGCGTGGCTCCGCTAGCGTCTACGGGCTGGATCTCCGCTACTCCAAAATGGGTGGAGCAGCAGGATGCCGCTAGGTCGCAGGAGGCTGGCCGAACGGGCCTGCCATGTCCGAAGTTCTACCCCATCCCTGGGCTGGACGACCTAACCGAGCTTGCGGCGGTTAAGCAGACGGCGGACGAGCTAAAAAACGCGTTGGTGAGGGCCCGGGCTCAGCTCTGCGAGGCTGTATTAGCTGCGGAGCAAGCCGCCGCGGCGAAGGCCGAACTAGCGGCCAAACTGGAGGACGCTGAGAGGCGGGCGGCCGCAGTTGGGACAACGGCCTCGCTCTCAGCGGCGCCGCCAACGCCACCATGCTCCGCGCCACTGGAGGAGGATAGCGAGGAATCAGTTGGCTGCCCGCCCCTGCCGCTACTGGAGGCTCCTGACCGCGGTCTCGAGAGAAACGTGCGTGGAGCTGTTGGAGCGAGGGCGAAGAGCATGCTTGCTCACACCAAGAAGGTAACACCCTTGACCCCACGCGTTATACTTAATTACTGAGTTTTTCCAGCTTTGATTCGGTTTCCCCTGTTTCAGATCTACACTCTTATCGCCGGTACGTCCTCGCTGATGTAAGCGATGGGTGAGCAGTCAGATAATGACGCGGCGAAGATCGAGCGCCTCTCGGCCAGGCTAGCGCAAGCCCGGGCTCAGGTAAAGCGCGCGGACGGGCTAACTGCCGAGGTCGAGGCTCGTGCCACGGCGCGCGTCACCGAGCTAGAGGCTGTGCTAAGGTCAGTGCAGGAGAAGGAGCACGAGGCCATGACGAGGCTTGCTCGAGCTCAGAAGGTGGAGGAAGCTGTAAAAAGCCAAGCCCAGGCGGCTCGTGAGGAAGCAGACAGGCTAAAGGAACCTAAGGCCGAG
>SPJY01028077.1:319863-361091 GCA_005191435.1 Raddia distichophylla | reverse complement strand
CCCTTGTAAATATGATATATGTAACGATGGCTGAGTTATACCCTCGTGATTTTATGTTTTATTACGAGGGCTTTGTTTCAGCCCTCGTGTTTAGTTGTTGGCCCTCGCGAAATTGGGAGATTTCAGTAGTGATTGCGATGTTGTATTGGCATATAATCGAAAACCTATGCTTCTAATATGGCATGGAATGTAATCCAATCGAGAGTAGAACAAATTTCTATTGAAAACACAAATAATTAATTTAGTTGGAACAAGATTCAAGCCAAGAACATTCAAAACAAAGCAAAAAAACAAACCAAACGTGAAAAGCATGAAATGGAATCATGGATTGAAGCCAGTTTGATGATTAAGATGGAATAGATTCGATCCACTTCACCTTGCTCTCCAAGACGATTGTGACCTTTTTTTTTTGCTCCGTGATTTCCCGAAAACTATTTTATTTATTTATTTGGCCATGAAAGTTTGTCATACGTCCAACTCTCTTGGGGCGGCTTCAGTTCGCTCACATCGAAGTCTCCATTGCCAATCATCCGTCTCTACAAATAGATTGGTTATCATCAACTCGCACGAACTGGACTGGTTATCATCAACTCGCACGAACTATTGATAACTGCTTGGACCATGGATCACTCATCCACACCCCTGATCCTCTTCATCGACATTGATCCACTCTAGTTGCATGCGTATCATTAGATAAGCAAAACTACTCTTAAAACAAATATACTTGGTTATCATCAACTCGCACGAACTATTGATAACTGCTTGGACCATGGATCACTCATCCACACCCCTGATCCTCTTCATCGACATTGATCCACTCTAGTTGCATGCGTATCATTAGATAAGCAAAAATACTCTTAAAACAAATATACCGCAACCTGAACCAATAAATATATTCATAATGCACGTACTCTATCTAAAACGTCTCGCGGAAACAACATTAAGCACATTGCAAAACCACGAATTCCATATTCATCCATGTATTTACTTTGGCACTCTAGTGCGATGGTGATCTGCCATGTGTACGTAGCTGTAAAACGCAACAGATTTTCGTGCAGGAGTGTGGGACAGGCACGCCTGAGTGACGCACGGACGCTGATCAATGTACCATGTCGATCCAACGGTGTACGCTCCCCCGCGAGGCGTTCTCACCTGCAAAGTATATTGATTTGTCGAAAAAATTGTGTGTATCCGTCCAGCCGGAGTCCAGTACGTTCGAGAAGAGATCAAGCAATTCCGTATCTCGTGGCAGGACATGGGCATGTGACGACGACGGTGCAGCTATGATGCCGCACACATACTATCAGGGGAGTCATCAGACACTCTATCGCTTTACTCCATTTTATTAATAGCTACTCATTCTATTATTTACCAGCGGTAACGCGCCTCGCCGTACTCCTCGGGTCACCCTCGGCGACGCCGTCCAGCGCTCGCCGGGGGAGGAAGGAGGGGTGACGTTCACCGTCGCCGCACACCTCGACGCCAGCGTCACGATCCTTGACGCCTGGAGTGCCATCGCGCCCGCCTCGACCGTCTCTACCGCCTCCACCTGCTCTCATCGTTCGCGCCTCACCTCCTGTCGTCGTTCTCGGAATCCACAACCACCGCGCGCGCGGCGCGCTTGCTAACCATGGCGACCTCGGCGTGCTGTCCCCCTAAACGCTCCACACAATAAAATATTTTCTCTCTATCAGGTACCTCTATTTAAAACTTTAGTGTTCCAGAATGTGTGGTACGCATGCTCCGCGAGCGAGACCGAGGCCTTATTTGTTTCAGATTAAATTAAATTAAATGAAAATTTGTTATTTTTATATAAGCCAAATGATGTAATGTTTTGTAGTCATTCTTGTGAGGTTTTAAATATATTTCTTAAAGTTTGTAAAATATTTTTTTTATAATTTTTTGAACTCGTTAAAACGTATTTTAAGGGGATCACAAATTTGCTACAGTAAAACACAATCTACATTGATCTGAAACAATCAAGGCCCGAGGCTCCGCTCCTCTGCGAGATATGCCACTCGGCAAGCAAGCAAGCATGGCGTCCCCATCGCGGGTGGCGCAGGCGTGCGGGCAAGCGCTGCTCGGTGGTGTCGGGCATGGCGACCGCGACGCGACACACCGGCACGGCCGGCGCGCCCATCCCGCTTGCCGCGACGGCAGAACTGCGCCCTGCGCGCGCGCGTGCGCGCGTGCTTGCGTGACGGCCGCGCCCACTGCGTGCGGCTGCTGGAGCATGGCACTCTACACGATGCATTGGTACTTGACCCGATCGACCGCGCGCGGCGAGCTGGCGCTCTGGCGTGCGGTGCGCGGCCGCGGTGGCGCGACGAAACGGGCGGGTTTTTCTGGGGGCAATGCACGTACGTACCTACAGCTATTCAAGCCGGCCCACGACTTTCATCAGGTCGTTGCTTGCTTTGCTGCTCCACCGGCTGCAAATGGTCTAGCCAACGTGCGTCCGTCTCTCTCGTTCTTCTCACGAAGCACTGGATCGGGCCATCTCTGAGCGGGATGGAGCAGTGGACGAAATGGTCGGGCATGCGCAGTTGCTCGGAGCTGCTCAATGTGGTTCTGTTTTAGAGAGACAATTTTTAAGAGGAATTTTAGAGGGAAGGATAGCGGGACGCGAACGATTAACAGTGACGAGAGATATAGATG
The DNA here is from genome assembly GCA_005191435.1 of Raddia distichophylla. Lineage (NCBI taxonomy): Eukaryota > Viridiplantae > Streptophyta > Magnoliopsida > Poales > Poaceae > Raddia > Raddia distichophylla. The sequence goes on along the minus strand of SPJY01028077.1, from coordinate 358,433 downwards.
AACCGTTGAAGTTATTCTCATAGGTTCAGTGACGGAGCTCAACGTAAAATTAGAGCGGCAAATGCCACGTTTGTTATATTTGGAGATCGATGATTATTTTGGTTAAAATCTTTATAAACAGTGTCAATTAATGGCACATTATTAAGGGATTTTCTAGGGGAGCTAGAACCAAGTACCAGCACAGTGAAGATCTGCCCCTGCATAGATTTAGAAAATATAAACTCGTCTCTTTGTACCATATTATATGAGTTCTTGAAGATGAATCTGAAAAGATGACCTAGCCAAAACAAAAAGAAAAGGTATGAGTAAGAAATCGAGAAACTAAGGATCAACACACTTAAAAACAACACCGTATGTGCACAACTAAGAATTACTATGAGGTAAAACGTAAAATGTGGATTGGTGTTCATTCATCTGGTTCGTACTTTCTTTGTCTATTGCCTGTGTGCTAGGTTCCAACAACTTGGCACACAAATCAAATTTCGTAAGGTTATTGCCTGTGCGCTGTGGTTAACGAGCCCGTCGATCAACAAAGAAAGAAAATATCCAGCCCAAACCCCTCATAGTATATAGACTTTCACGCCGCAAAAATTACAGAGGCAGGTGCACATTTCCAACAATTTTCCCCACATTTTACTGGACGCAAGAACAATTACCAGCCTAAACCCAGAGCTGCCTTTGGCAAAGACATCACCCTGTGTTGCCCTGCAGTTGCACCTGTAAAACCGTACACAGTAACACGCGGGTTTAACGATACAGCAGCAGCAGTAGTAGTAACGGCTTTTAGTATTTACACGTTTTTTCGGCGGGTTCCACTTCCATGAAGCTCCCGAGCTCCGCGTTGCGGAGGCACAGCGCCGCACGGAACACGCCGTTGATGGCGTCGGACAGGCGGTCCAGCCGCGCCGTCAGCTCCTCCGTGCGCTTCTGCACCTCCTGCGTGGCGGCCCGCAGCGCCGCCTCGTCGACGTCTCCGTCAAGAACCGACGCGAGCTTGCCGACGGCCTCGTCGATGGCGTCCACCTCGCCGGTGTTGGCGGCGAGGCTGGTGAGCTGGCTGGAGACGGCGTTGAATGCTTCCGCCCACGGGAATTCGCCGGAGACCATGGGGAAGGAGGCGTCGAGGGCGCCGCCTCCGCCGAGGACGGCGGCCGCGGCCGCCGCGGCGAGGGAGGAGACGGCGTCGACGCCGAGGAGGACGCGCGCCGCCGCGGAGAGGCGGCCACGGGGCTGGTCGAAGGGGAGGGAAGGGAGAGGCGGGGGAGGGGACACCGCGGCGCGATCGTCGCGGTCGGCGAGCGCGGCGCGCGCGCGGCGGATCGTGGACGCCGAGGACGACGACAGGAGGTGGAGCGCGAAGCGCGAGAGCAGGCGGCGGCGGCGGAGGCGGTCGAGGCGGGCGGCAATGGCGTTGCAGGCGTCGAGGAGCGCGACGCCGGCGTCGAGGTGCCCGGCGACGGCGGCCGCGTCCCCCCCGCCGGCGAGCGCGGGGACGGCGTCGCCGAGGGTGACCGCGAGGAGGTCGGCGAGGCGCGCTAGCGCGGCGAGCGGGGAGGCCGGCAGGGGCAGCAGGCTCCGGAGGCGCGCCTCGAGCGAGGCGTCGAAGCGGGCGCCGGGTCCCGCGGCCGCCGCCGCCTTGCCCAGGCGGCGCCGGCGCGTGTTCTTGGAGAGCGCGGGGTGGAAGGGCAGGAGGGAGTGGTACTTGTCGGTGAGGAACATCTGGCTGGGTGGGGGGCTTGGGCGGAGCTCGCGGCGGCGTTGGACGGCGAGGGAGGGGAGGCGAGGAGAGGAGAGAGAAGGGGATATAAAGGTGGCGGTGGCGATGGCGTCGGCGTCGGGGGTGTGAACGCGGGGAGGGGGCGGACGGAGGGGGCGATGCGGACGGGAAGCTTTTGTCGCCGGCAAGAAGGCGTTTCCGGGAAGGGCGGGGCAGGTAGCACGGTGGGCCCGCCGCGTAAGACGCGTCCCCGGCACACCTCTCTGCCCTTTTCGCGCCTTCACGCCTCTTTCCATCTTCTTTTTAATCGCCACACGAATGAGCAGTACCGGTATTTTGCAGCTTCGATTGTTCTTGGTTTTCATCACAAAAGACATACCGATTAGAGCACACAATGATACACATCAGCTGTCTCTAAACCGTTTATAAACTTTATCATTAGAATGTTTATGACATAGAGGACAGAGTGAGTATAGAAAATTGAACCGTTTTCAATGTAAGAGATGACTCTACACATGAATTAAGAAATCTTGTGTGTGATTAAATGACATAAAAAAATAGTATACGTCTGTTTTTAAGCCATCTCTATCATTGTATCAGTTTTCTCTAAATCATCTTTATAAATGATATGACAATGGTTAGAAATGGTTATTGTCTCGATGTTCTTAGTATTTTTTTTCTTTCCTTTTTTTCTTATTCTTGGAACGCTGAACAGCGTTATCTCACGGTTTTTGCGCGATAAAACAGCACAAATAATTGGAGTAGATATATAAGCCGGCATGGATACGACGATATGCAACAAAGCAATAACGGTCAATATATTGGGAAAACCGGTGTGCTCCAGTTGATCGATGTACGAAGCCTTATGCTCCAGCTGATCTGACGAATGGCTATATGACTCATGAGAGTGAGATCAGTGACTTTGGTACACGTACACTACGAGTAATGTATAGCGCTATCATCTTTATGAATCCTGATCTCGAGGGGGGCACTCAAGCTGGTACTTATGTCAACCTTCGCGAGTCGCGCTTCTCCACTGCTCACGTCGCATCCTACCATCATCGTACAGGTAATTTTCAGTTTTGCTTGCACTCATCCACAGTTCACACAGAGTTAGGTTACTGTCAGTCTGTCCAGAAGCCAGTGAGGTAGAGAATGGAGTACTGTAATTAAGGAAGAGACGAGTACATGGTCTGGTATGGTACGGGCTATCTCCATTTAAATTTTTTCCTAAATCTTTGTCTGGTTCATTGATCAGCGAGTAAAAGATCCCCTCCTACGCGAATGTTCTCGGTGTTTCACCTAAATCACGGCTGTAGGCTGTAGTTGATAAATGGCGTCGGCCGTGAAGCCAGTGGAATCTTGAAGCAACCAGTGAAACCTTCTCTAATCTGATTTGATCATCAAATTTGTCCTTTCAAAACGGCTATTCATATTAAACTGCATGCTCTAACCAGTTCACGCAAAAGTCTAAACTGATAGGAAATAGGAGTTCATACCATATTAAGCCCTAACCAGTTCATACAAAAGATTAAACTAATAAAAAAAGGTGAGCAATTCACTCATACTTTCCAGCAATTCAAAACGATTGTTCAGTTTTGATACAAAATTGATTTTTTTTTTTTTGCATTTGTGGCCCCGTGGAGCACACTTGTAAACAATGTGTACACAGACTATAGATAGCCAGATGAGCCGAGTTAAATGGGTTGGCCCGAAGCACGGCAGTTTGACACGACACGACACGGCATGGTTGGGCTGGTCGTGTTGTGTCTGGGCCTGACCCTCGGCCCGTGGGCTGACATGGGCATGACACAATTAAATGCCAGGCACAATAGGGGCACGGCTCTCCTGCCTCTCGAGTTCTCGGCCTCACCTCCTCCATAGCCTAGGTGGCCCATGGACAGCCCACGGTGCCCAGTGCCACCCTGCACCCCCTGTGGAACCCTAGTCGCCTTTCCCCATTTGACCATTTCCCCACCCGCCCGCCCCTCCTCTGGAACCCTAGCTGCTCTGCCTACCACCTCTCGCCCTCTCCGCTCCGCGGCTCTGCCTCCCATGTCCTCTTCGCCTCTTGCCGTCGCATCGCGTCATCGCTGGCGCCGAGGCGCGTCCTCTTACCGTGGCTAGCGGGCGTCCTCTTGCGTCGCGTCATTGCCGTCTCCGGTCTCCTGCGGCGCCACCGCGCGGGCGGCGCCATCTTGTCATCGTCGCCACTCTAGTCCCTCCAGTCTCCTCTCGCATCTATCTCCCCTCTTTGAATCTCTCTCTCAGCCTTTCTGCATCTTGCCCTCTCCCTCTCCAGCGTTCTTCTTGGAATCCTAAATCTGGGCATCTAGTCTCACTGTCGCGACATTGGTGGAACGACGGTTCTTGGGCTCCAGCTAGATCGGTGATTTAGTTCTTATACTTGTGATTTGTGAAGTTGTGTTGTGCAGCCTATGCTAATGTGCTCGTTTTGCTGGTCAGATAGAGGTTTTTTTTCAGTCGGGCTGATGGGCCGGCACGGCACGCAAGGCATGGCAGGCCCGTTGGGCCGGCACGACACGATTATTCCTTCCTCGTGTCGTGCCTGGGCCTGCCCCTCAACTCGTAGGCTGGCACTACATGGTACGATTACCTGTTCATGCCGTGCCTAAGCATGTCCGTGTCGTGTTGTGCGTCCGTTTGACCATCTATAACACAAATTGAAACCGATGTTGATCAAAGTTTAAAATCTTTGGTAGAAAATGCACGATGCAAGTCTACAACTGTATAAGGGGAATCGACGGTGAATATGCATGCATGCCAATGCGGGCAAATAGCACGTCACGTACTCATGTGACTCGTGTTATGTAAATCTAGAGCACAAAACTCATTGTTTAGAACATGTTTAATGGATCCTAACTTAGAACAGCATAGTAATATAGCAAACAAATAAAAAAATAATAAAAATAATGTATGAATAGTGAATAAATAGTTATTCTAAGTTAGGACACATTACATATGCTTTTAAACATTTCCACAGGAATGCTCGTGCTTACATATCCGTGTAATTAGAGCACCTATATCGTGACGACACCCGCGCATGGAAAACATGCCCATTTTTTAACATGATTTTTTATGATATACGGTTCGTCGTGCGGTCATGTGTCCATTACCATCTCTCCTTTCCCAACATTTCCCCCCCTACTTACCGTGAACGCCACCCAAGAGAGCACATCACCAGCTGCAGGAAAAGAATGATTTCCCGGCCGTGCAACCGAACCTTCAAGCGGAGCGAGCGTCACACGGCACATGCGTTTTGGGGTTTCTCTGCTGCACGACGCGACGCAAACGCTAAAAATTTGTAGCGGTTTGCCCACTCGGGGACTTTGATGCCGTGCGATGCTACTGCGATGCCAGCATCAAGGCCTTTGGGCTTGTTTTTTTCGGCGCATCATATTGTTGCGTATTACTATAGCAAATTTTATTATTTTTATATAGCTCATATGTTGTAATAATTTGTAACGATTTTTTCGTGGCTCTTAGTAGTCCTTCCAAAGATGCTAAAACTATTTTTTAATTATTATTTTATAATCTTTAGACCTCTTTTTAAATGTTGTCAAATTTGCTACACTAATACGACAACGCAATGATACTTGAAAAGAACAAGGCCTTTGTTTCAGTTTAAATTAAATTAAACAAAAAATTGCTATTTTGTATAAGTCAAATAAGGTAAAATATGTAATAATTTGTAGCAATTTTTAAAATTTTAAATTATTTTTCTTAGAATTCATAAATTATTTTTAAAATATTTTTAAAACTCTTTAAGACTTTTTTAAAAAGCCACAATTTTCAGGCTAAAGTTTTCAAGGACTTTCATCTCAAACGAACAACACCCAGGTGGGCAAAGAGCGGGCCCGAGCGATGGAGCTGCCTCGTTTGGTGCTACAGTTGCCAGCACGCGAGCTTGGCTTTGGCGCCACGCATCCACTGGGCTCCACGCTGCTCGCCCATCGGCTTTGACCCGACCAAAATCTCAGCTGCGGACAACAGCGTATGGATAAGGAACAAGAATAGGAATAAGAGAGATCATATGATTTATAAAGCCTGGAATTAAGGATTCGCTGATGCAGACCCTTTATTTCAATCCAATCGATGCGAAAGCTACGTTGCTAGTTTGAAATGTATAGCCTTGAAATATAGCAACCCGTCAAGTCACCAAATTTTCGAAGTCAGCATTTCATAAAGGTTCGACTATCCCCAGCTAATAAAACTATATTAAAGTTTTCATCATGTACACACGCAGGAGAAGGCACAGATATTTAGTGATTTTATATTTTGATTGTGACACGATGGTAACTACGGTGTTGCCATATACAAGTGTAAGGGCATTCCCAACGCTATATATACAACCCCTAACACATTACTGTAGCAGTACATAGCAGTAGATACGGAATAAAATATAAGAGAGCGAAATGTAGGAAGAGATAGGTTAATAATAGAAAAATAGATGAATAGTGATAGGATAGGGGATATATAAAGATTGTATTGGGAATGGCCTAAATGATCTTTTTTTAGAGAAGGCATATATGATCTATTCATGACGGGCATAGTGGAGACTACCTGCGAAAGATTTGGTTATTTGCCACTTTCAACGAGTGGCTTCGCAAAAATGCCACTCTACCCTACTGTCATAGACACACATGATCCCGCATGTCATATACACAAGTGGCATACTTAGCGAATTACACAGGTTGAGAGTGGCAAATAACCAAATTTTACCCTACCTGCAGAATGTTCTTTTTAAATGTTCAGCGAAAGCCGCCCCCTATCTGTTTTGGAGCAGCACCTCCTGCGCGGTCTCAAGGACCGCCTCCTTGGTCTCACAGCCCTCAGGAAATGCCATATTAGGCAGCGGTCCCGTGTTCGCTGGATCCGGTCCGGGGATGCGAATACCGCCTTCTTCCACATCAGGGCAAGTGGTCGACGCCGGAAAAACCTCATTACCTCTCTCGCTACACCTCAGGGAGTCGCCACCTCGCAGGAAGGCTTGCAGTCCGAATGTTGGCGCTACTTCTCTGATCACCTGGGCCCCTCCCAGCCAAGAGCCTCTTCCCTGATCTGGCACAGGCTGGGCCTCCCCCAGCACGACCTCGCTGACCTAGACTCCCCTTTCACCGAAGATGAAATCCGTCAGGCCATCGCATCTCTTCCCGGTGGAAAGGCGCCGGGGCCGGACGGCTTCACCACAACCTTCTACAGGGTCTGCTGGGAGACCATCAAAGCTGATATCGTCGAGGCCTTCAACCAGCTCTACAATCTTGATGGTAGACACCTGAGCCTCCTCAACTCGGCTAATCTAATCCTCCTCCACAAGAAGACCTCCTGCGTGGGTCCTCAAGATTTCCGCCCAATCAGCCTCATCCACAGCTTCAGCAAGATCTTCACCAAGCTCCTGGCAAACCGACTTGCCCCCAGGCTGGACTCCATCATTTCCCCTAATCAGAGCGCCTTCATCAAGGGTCGTTGCATCCAGGACAACTTTCGCTGCGTTCAGGGCACCCTACGTCGGCTCCACCTCCAAAAAACCCCAGCTCTCCTCCTCAAGCTTGATTTTGCGAAGGCCTTCGACTCGGTTCACTGGGGCTACCTACTGGAGCTTCTGCAGTGGCTTGGTTTCGGGCCTCGCTGGCGTGAATGGGTCTCCCTCCTCCTCGGATCCTCCTCCTCCACCGTCCTCGTCAACGGCCACCTGTGCCCTCCCTTCCGACATGGCCGAGGTGTGCGCCAGGGGGACCCTCTCTCGCCAATGCTTTTCATCCTAGCGATCGACCCGCTCCAGCGGCTCGTCCGCCTTGCAGCGGAAAGGGGCATCCTCTCCCCAATTGGTAGTACAGAGTTGAAGCTGAGGACTTCTCTTTATGCGGACGATGCTGCCATTTTCATCCGCCCTGCCCAGAGCGAGCTCCAAGCGGTCATAGATGTCCTCTCCGCCTTTGGTTCCGCGTCCGGCCTCAACATCAACCTCGCCAAATGCTCCATCTCACCCTTAAACTGCGACGATGCAGACCTCGATTACGTTCTTGGCCCGTTCCCAGGGATCAGGGGTTCCTTCCCTTGCAAGTACCTTGGCCTCCCTCTCCATTTCAAGAAGCTCGGCAGGACACACTTTCTCCCGCTTCTCCAAAAGATCCGCGACAGGCTTCCGTCTTGGAAAGGCCGCCTTCTCTCCAAAGCGGGTCGCCTCACCCTCGTCAATTCCGTCCTCTCCGCCCTCCCGACTTACTTCGCCACGGTGTTTCTCCTGCCCAAATGGGTGATTACGGAAATCGACAAAGTCCGGCGTTCCTTCCTCTGGCTGGGTTCAGAGGGCTCTTCTGCGGGCCATTCCCTGGTGAACTGGTCGACAGTCTGTCGCCCAAAAGACCTAGGCGGTTTGGGTGTCCTCGACATTGGACTCTTCAACCGCGCTCTGCGCCTTCGCTGGCCTTGGCTAGCCTATAAAGATAGATCTAGATCGGGAGCGGACTTCGACCCCGCTTTGTCCGCTTCCGAGTCCTCCATCTTCAGAGCGGCCTCGATCCTGTCGGTCGGAGACGGCCGCAGTGTCTCCTTCTGGAACGATCGTTGGCTATCCGGCTCAGCTCCGGCCTTCCTCGCGCCTAACCTCTTCAGCCAAGCTAGACGCCGTAATGGTACCGTCGCCTCCCTCCTCCCTGCTCACCGTTGGCTGCGGCTATGCGGACCCATCTCCTCGCCCACGCTTTTTGCAGAATCCATCCTCCTGTGGAGTAAAGCCCGCCTCGTCACGCTATCCGCCTCACCGGACGAAATCACCTGGTCGCTCACTTCCTCGGGCCTCTACTCCGCCAAATCGGCCTATAACCTCCATTTCATGGCCAGCACACCTCACCCCCTCGCCCGCCTCATTTGGTCTGCTCGAGCGCCAAACAAGTGCAAATTCTTCGCTTGGACACTCAGCCTCAGTCGCATCAACACCGCTGACCTTCTCGCCAAAAAAGGCTGGCCCCACCAGGCGGTGTGCTCTCTTTGCGAAGGTCCCCTGGAGACGTTAGATCATCTGTTTGGATCCTGCAGCTTCTCTTCCGCTATCTGGCATACCATTCTGCGCCAAGACCCCCCGCTAAACGGTCAAACCTCCTTCCTCGACTGGTGGCTCTCTCGGCAGGCAAGCCTCCCCGAGTCCACTGCCCGTTCCCTCAATGGTCTCATTATCCTGGTCTCCTGGGAGATCTGGAAAGAGCGGAACCGAAGGATCTTCCAGCTTCAGGCTCTTCCGGTCCCCCGTGTAATCGATCTTATTAGAGCCGAGATTGCCGCTTGGAACGCGGCCTTCCCCTCTTGTAATATCCTCTTGTAATGTCCCTGCTCTCCCTCTTAACCCTCCCAGTCTCCTCCTGTAAATTGTACAGCTTGCTTTCCTCTTAATGAAACGGCAGAGCCCCTGCCCTTTTACTCAAAAAAAAAAATGAACTACTGGCACTAACCTTCTCAACTTAAGGCTAGCCTTTGAAGGACCTGGGCCCAATCGATGGATCAAGGCCCAAGGCGTGTGCATTCTGCGTGAGCATACTCTACAGTACGGTGCTCACCCATGGAAAATGTGTCACCCTGCAACCACAGAGAGATCGGCCCTGATGTTTGCAGCATCCTGTTTGTTAATGATTGCCCCCTCTGGTTCTTTTAGGGAAGCAGCCTATATATAGATTGTAAATTATATGCCATAAAAATTGATGCAACAGTTAACAAATTTGCTAAAGAAAAATAAACATCTCGATTTCACCTCATTTATCCAAACATGTGAGGTTAGATGCAAAATCTCTTTGGACATCATACAAAAGCTAACAAAATTCCCTAAAAAAATGATAACAGTAAACTGAAGACTATACAAATATACAGTATACACTGAACAGGGCTGAGCAAAATAATACTAATAGAGGGTGGGTGCATTGAGCCATTCAGAATGTTAGATCCACCAACCATGCAGGGCAAATCTTTCATTGATTCGATTCTAGTGCAAGCTCCAGTCTGAACTACAATGAACTACTGGCACTGACAAGTTTTTCTCTCAGTTTTTCTACTCGGTCCTGGACAAGAGACACTGTAAGGTTGGAAGGTTCATAACAAAATTATGAAGGTGCAAAGAACCTGACAAATGTGAAAACATCAAACCTTGAAAGACCTGGATCGAGGAATAGATGGGTCAAGGTCCAAGGCATCTGCATAAGCATTCTCTGCAGCACGGTGCTCTCCCATTGCAAATAGTGCGTCTCCTCGTGACATGTGAGCCTGCATAGCATAGGCATGATCCGTAGTTGATAAACATGCCATGGTTGATGAAAATGAGACTGAATGTTCTATAAAAATAGTCCCAATACTTATGACGAGAGCCAAGCACATAACTACAACTGTTCACTGTCCAACATAACCACCATTAAAAAAGAAAATACAGTCAACATAAAAGGCTAACTTGCCCATTTTTGCATACCAATCAGAAATGAACCAATACAGAAGTAGACATAATAAAACTACCAATCATCAGTTTTTTTTTCGAACAGGCCATGGGGTAACAAGAAAAAACACTTAAGCAGGAAGTTTGAAAGGATAAGATGTGAATAAAGCTTTAATGGAGCTTAAGGACAGTCAAGGGCTATGCTGTATTTTTATCAGTGTCTAGTGCATACTGAGCATGTATGGCTATCATATTGTTTAAGTTTGGCATTGGACTAGTCCTACAGCGATATTAAATAAGTGAATCTCACTTCACATTACGTGCAAAGATAATTTATATATCAGATGCATCCATTGTAGTCGTTTTCACCTGTTATCTCACACTACTTGTGCCCTTATATTGGAAATTAACCATTGAACTGTCATGCAGTCCAAATTATGCAATCACCAGTAACCACTATTGATTTTGTAAGTAATGGTCAAGCACACTCATTGGTTTTGTTTTGTTGATCCACTCAACTGTTCTAGTAACATTTCCTGGCTTCCTCCAACCCAAAGTTACTAGTCAAAGTATATGCATTAGGATATGTATGAGGTAAAACAACGTCTAAATTGGACCAGCTAATTTATAAGCAAAGCAACATACCATAGTAGACTTCGTTCAAGGGTAGTAATCAGATTCACAGGGCTCATGACATGCCTCAGCATTTAGTAATACCAACAAAACAAGGAGTTCACTTTAGGAATACCTGAGGAAATTTGGGAGCTATTCTTATTGCTTCCTCAGCATCTGCAAGTGCACCAGCAATATCACCAATTGTTAATCTCGCCTTAGACCTGCACAATTGCCACCAACATCACATAGCATGAAGAGCTAATGTGAACATGAGTACAAATTTACAGTTGCAAATACTAGTTCTCAAATCAAATCAAGAACAAGGCCAACCTGCTTCTATACACCAGATGCAAGCCACCAGGAGCATTGATCCCAATTATCTGCAGTACATACAAGTCACAATTAGAACAATTTACAGAGGTCCACAGATTTGTTCGTGTCATTTTTTTTTAAAAGATCGACATTGACCCTGCCATTTCCGTTAAGGTAGGTAAGAAAGTTATTTACACTGATTGAGAAGCCTCAATCGAAGAAAAGAAGGCAGCTGAATGAGAAACAAGAAAAACGATCCAAGCCACAGCAGCAGGACTAGCCATGATCATCTATACCAAAAGCTAGGGCCCTGAGAGAGACCTCTAGACTGACGACCTGGAAAGCTTGATCAACTGTTCGGTAAGCAGTGTTGAAGATCCGTGAGTTGCGATCCTTGAAAGCTTGATCAACTGTTCGGTATGCAGTGTTGAAGATCCGTGAGTTGCGATCCTTCCAAACGTTCCACGTGAAGTACTGAATGATACCATCAAACTGAGCTCGCTGGTGCTTGGGAACTTTGCTTCTCGCAATCAACCACTAGCTACTGAAGGTGTCAGCCTGCTCAGGTAGTTGCAAGAAAGAGGAAGCAACTAGCATGGAGATAACTCGGTGCCATATGGCCCTAGTGAAAGAGCAATGAACCATCATGTGGACAACTGATTCTGGCTCCATGGCACACAGGAGGCAGATAAACGAACTAGGCAAACCCCCTTTTCAGTGACACATCAGCAGTGAGAATTTTGTTCTGTAACACCGTCCAAACGAAAAACTTGCATTTTGGCACCACCTTCGCTTTCCAGATTGCCTCAAAATGATGGTCATGAATTGCCCCAACGAACTGCATATCATAAGCAGATTCGTCACTGTACACTCCATTTGCCGACCATTTCCAATGAATTGTATCCTCCTCGTTGGACAGAGTTAGACCCTGTACCGAGATCCAAACCTTGACAAACTGTTGAAGTTCAGGGCCGTTTTTTCATGTGATGCAGATAAGCGATCCAAGAAGCTTGGGTCACTCCCTGTCACACAGTGATGCATCTTTTTTTTGGACCTGATGTAGCAAAGCGGGGCAATATCCCTCGGCATCTTGCCTTGAAGCCAATGGCCAGTCCAAAAGTCAGCAAAATACCCATTTCCAATCTCAACACCCTGAATAAATCCCAATCAGAAGCGTCGCATGGTAAGTCGAAATCCACCCATGGCCTGTACTTGTGTCCTTTTTTGGTTAATCCCAATCAGAAGCGTTTGCACACCAGGAGTCGTGTCATTTTGAAGAGAAAGGGAACACCAAGAATACTTGTCAGAATGGCGTTTTTGCACAAACCTCGGTGAAGAGGGCTTCCGCTTCGGCGGCGTCACCCCTCTCGAGCGCGGCCTCCGCCTTATCGCGCCGCGCAAGCGCGGCGAGCCCCGCGGCCGAGGAGGTGCTCGAGGAGCTGCGCGGCGCGTGCTGCCGTGCCCACGTGGCCGAATACGGCGGCGGCGCCGGAGGCGGAGGCGGAGGCGGCGACGTTGGGCCCCGCGCCGCAGCGGCCGAGGCACCCGCAGGAGGCCACCTCGACGCGCGGCGGCGCGAGGCCTCCTAGCGCGGCAAGGACTTCGCGCGCGCCCTGGCGCGCGCAGGTGCGGTTCGTGCAGACCCGTACCTCCACCGCCCCTGAAGCGCGCGGCGGCGCATGCCTGCGGCGCCGAGGCGGCCGAGGAAGGGAGGCGGAGGAGGGCAAGGCGGCGGCAACTCGCACCACCGCCATTGCCCTGTGCTGACGAAACGATGAGGCGGATCTGCATTCAATGCACTTGGGAGATGAGTTCAGGTACTATGACCGTACTTGGGCCAAGACTGCAACTGAAAGTGGCAATATTCAGCCCGTGAGCCCAGATAAATCAGCCCGTGAGCCCAGATAAATCAGCCCGTTCAAAACGTCAAATAGGCTCTCATTTTTTAACTCTAAAGACAAAAGGGCTCTCCCATTTAGCCCATGGACGCCATTTGTCCGGCCCGTGTGAGTCCCTGTCGCAGGGCGCCTAGCTCCTCTCCACGCCAGTACGCCCCTACGCCATGACCGCTAGCTCCTCTCCCCGCCACGACCGTCGTCTCCTCTCCCCACCGAGTGGATACCACGCCCGCCGCCGCCGCCGAGCGCCTCCTTCCCTCCTGCCGCTGCCGGTGAGCTCCTCCTCCCTACGGATCGTTGTATTTTCCTCTCCCTGCCGAGCGCCTCCCCCACTCCCTGCCGCCGGCGAGCTCCTCCGCGTGCCGCCACTGGTGAGCTCCTCCCCCCTGCTGGTTGTTGCTTCCGAGTGGCAGCGCCGGAGGCGGAGGCTGCTAGTTGCCAATGGGCCTAAGACGGTCCAACTCCCCCAACGTGCCTCAGCTAATCCTAGCCCAGCGCCTAGCGCCGCCTCTTGGCTCCCAGGGTCCCGCCTGCAGCCTAGCGCCGACGCCGCCGTCCGCCTCCCGGCTTCCCACTCCTGCAGTAACGCGGTCCCGCCTCCGCCTGGCCCCTGCACGCCGCCGCGCCCGCCAGCTGCCGCCTCCTGCGCTCGCGGGCCGCAGTCCTGGGCTCCCAGGTCCCGGCTCCTGCGTGCGGCGCGCCCACCGCGGCGCCGCCTTCCACGACCACGACCCTCTGTCCCACCTAGCGCCAAGCGCACGAGCTGCCAGCGCGCCGGCATGGTGGCGCCGACGCCCGACTGCAGAGTCGCCGACCACCCGTTGCCCGATCCCTAACCGCCACTCTGGTAATCCCCTGCCCCTAAAGCCCTAAGCCTAAAATCTTTGTATTCCTCTGCATTAGGGATTTAGGGTTAGTTAATATAATCATAAGAATATAATCTTTGTATTCCTTCGCAAATTTTTCATGATCGTATTTTTTCGACTTCACGCATCCAGATTCAAAAACTTGCGCCCGTCACTGGGGGAAGCACACCAAGATGAAAAGGTTGATTGTTTGTAATCATATTGCGCATGCGGCTTTCTTTTTACAAGCATGAGCAGATGATTTAATTGTTAGTCATTACATCGCACTGATAACTTATTTCATTATGAGTGGAGGTAGCAACTGCAGCTTGTGACGCTGCAATTTACTTATACTGCTGCTTGTAGATTACATAATTTTTAAATTCACTTCATTGTTGATTGCTTTATTTGTATTCCCTCCTCTGCTAGCCGTTTTGTGACATGTTGTATTTATTTGTTGGATTTGCTGTTGCACTGAACGCACTCAGAGCTACAGTTGTATGTGGTATGTGGATGATTTGATTTGTTTCTCAACTCTGAATTAAAGATCCAACTTTTCAAGCTTCTTTTGTTAATCTTGTTGTTTCATGATGTGTAATCTTGGTCTAATTATAGCATTTTTTAAATGTTCTATCAAAATTCAGTACAAGATATATGATGGAACGCTATACTGATATTGATCTGTTTAGAAGGCCACCCTGAATCCCTGACGCAGAAAATTTTCATACAAAACTCTTCCACTCAACAAAATATGTTTGTTCATGTGTTGACGTTAGATTCACTACTAGGCTTTCTTGTGCTTTCGAACTGTTCGATGAAATGCTTAATAGAAGTAGAAGCTGTAGTCAGCGTATACCAATTTATGACCTTCTACTACTATTTTGCCAATATATGAAATGGCATTTATTTGCATGCATTTGGATCATTAGTTTGAGTCACAGCTTACAGCTTGCAAAGTTGCAAACAAGTTGCATTATATATGTCTATAGTGTTTAATTATTCCTGATTATGGAACAGGACTGTGGGTTGTATGAGGTTGCATTGTCCTTATATGCTGTTCTTTGGGGTGTTTAGAGCCATGCAGGGGGCTCGTGTTAATCTGAAGGGGTGGCAACAGGCAGCTGTTGCATTTGGTTCTGCATTTGGGGCCTTACTTGATCCTAGGAGAGCTGATCTGATAGCTGCTCTCGGGGAGACCACTGGAAATCCAGCATTCCAGCGTGTGCTGCAGCGGATGAAAAACAGTGCTGAAGGCAGGGTAAACCTATACTTCCCCCTCTATCAAAAAGGACAAGCCTTTATGTTTGAATATTAATTGTTGTTCTCCTCAACCATTATATCGTCTATAACTAATAGGTTTTGTAAATCTCATATGCACAAATACTCACTTATGAAACAATAATTGTTTGTTGTGTAAAAAATTTGAACAATTGCCAACTGATGATGTTACATCTATGCTAGGATGGCCGTGAAGTAGTATTTTTTTCTTTTAAAGAATCTTGTCCGTGTCTAAAGCACTTTTGATAAGCTGCTTACTTTTGTTGTTGCCGTAATTTTGTACGGATTAAATTTGTCGTGCTGGAGTCTAGCTTTATCAATTTTATGATCAATTAATTTGAAATTTTCTACATTTATGATGCAATTTTCTCCTTGTTACACAACCGCTGTGCAATCTGGAAATATATAGCAACACATGCCAACCCATTCGTGTGGTTTTCTCTGATTCATTTAACTAAAATTGCTTGTTTATCCAGGAAATTCTTTTGGAGCGTCCACGGGTTATATCCACGCAGGTTTCTCATGCCTGGGACATGCCTCAGGACGAGGAAGACGCGGTGGCGGCGCAGATTGCCGCTGATGCTGCGTACGCCGCCGTGCTGGCGGCGGAGGAGGATGTCACGCTGCTGGCCGCGGCCGGAGGAGGGGCCGCACCGCTGGCCGCGGCGGAGGAAGAGGCTCCTCCGGAGCCCGTGGTGGAGCAAGGGATCGGGGCGATTGCGGAGGCCATCATTGCTGCGCGGCCTCCGCTGTGGGTGTGCAGGGGCGATCCTGTCCCTGGCCGGCGAAGGCGTCACCCGAGGACCCTATGCTCAGTTCATGGGATCAAGGAATTTCTCACCAGATGATCGTCCACCAGTTAGGTTCATGGACACCGACGAACTCGCGTATGTTGCAACTCGTGCTCGTGAGGTGCATGACTTTTGGCACGTGTTATTTGGTCTTCCAACCAACCTCATTGGAGAGACTGCCCTTAAGGTGATCGAGTTTGAGCAGATGTTTCTCCCGATGTGCATGCTCTCAGTTTTGGGGGGCTCTGCAAGGTTTAATGAGAAACAGAGGACCCTATTTTTCCAGCATTATTTTTCTTGGGCAACAAAAGCAGGTCTTAAGTGTACAGATCTGATGTCTGTATACTACGAGAAGCATTTTCATGAAGATTTAGAGGAAGTGAGAAGAAACTGGGGAATTATAGCATGCCCTGACCCAAAAAATAGCGATGTTTAGACTCCAGACTAGTATTTTTCATTCAAATGTCTATTGTTTTCAGTTTTGGTTATGTTTTTTTTAGAGAGAGAGAGAGCTTTGTTTATGTTTGTTGCCTTTTCCTTGAAAAACAATAACACAAGTCTGCTACTGATACCTTAGCAGGCCAAACAGAGTTGATAGCTTTATATAGCAGGGCATACAAATGTTAGATAAACAGTAAGCTTAAGTTTTTACTCGTCGGAGTAATGCATAGCTTTACATTACTTGAATATTTGAGTTGAACAGCAGCATCCGCAATGTTGAATAAGCTTTGCAGAGCTTGAGTTTTTACTCGTCTGAGTAATGCATAGCTTGAGTAAGAAGTGCATTAGCATAAACAAAGTCGAACAGTAATTAATACCTCGTTCTTTTCAGCTGAAACTAAATTAAATTAAAATTTATTACTACCTCCGGTCACAATAAGTCGCCATTGACTTTTGAACACGCCTTTGACCATTTGTCTTATTCAAAATTTTAGTTCAAATATATAAAAATATAAATCATACTTAAAATACATTTAATAATAAGCCAAATCATAACAAAATAAATAATATTTATATAACTTTTTGAATAAGACGAATGGTCGAAAGCGTGTCCAAAAATCAATGGCGACTTTTTTTTTTATGACGGGAGGTAGTATTTTTTAGAGATAAATGATGTAATACTTTATAGTCGTTTTTGTAATACTTATGGTTAATAGAATAATTTTTCATAATTTTTTTCTCTCCAAGACCACTTTCGAGATGTCACAATTTTTTCGGAAAACTTACAGCAACTTTAAACGGAAACAAATAAGGCCTAAGTAATTGATGATGCGTTTACTTTTCAGCATCGTAGTAGTGGATATAATGAAATAAAAAAGGGGCAAAGGACGGAATCTGAAAGATTAATACGGTCATGGTCATTAGATGATCTGGCAAACGTGGAAATGAAAAAATGCCGTACAACCTTGCTCATGTAATCGACTGGCATGCAAATTTAACACAAAACTCATCTTGATGAGGTCATGGCTTACCTCCAAGAATGACCCTATTGTACATATGCATCACGCCAAAATAACACAATAATTACAGGCCTCAAACTTATAAACAAGACACTACTCAGTATAGAATGGCTCATGTAGCAGCTGTAGTGCACAACACACAGCGCATTCGTGGCTCGCCTGATGGTGAACCATCGGCTTCCTCCGAGCCATCGTCGCTGTCCTGTGTACTGCTATTTGATTTCATCAAGTCTAACCCACCTTCAAGGCAGGATAGATGATATGCATGGCAACAATAAAATACAATGACAGAGATGTCCTGGATAGAAAAAGGATCAAAGCACAAGCAACACCGAGCACCACATCTTGTTCTGGATTTGATCTCCAAAGGTCGTACACTCAATGATCTCTCGCTTGCCCGTGAAGAACCTTCGTCAACTCTGGCTCCATGCACCTCCTCGTCCATATTTGTCATGTAGACTCCACGCCGAGCCTCGTGGTAGTATTTAACCAAAAGGTTAACACAATCAGCCTGTAGTAGGCAGGGTCAGCAAACGTTAAAATGGATGACATAAAGGGAGTGGTATTGAAATAGACAGTTAACCTTTAGTATATCATTGCACCCATGTCTCAGTGAAGTTTCTGTTTGATAGTCTGTCACAATTTTCACAAGGCGATCCCGCAACCTATCAAAAGCACATGAATTAAGTAAATACTTGAACCAGGGAATGAAAGAATTGGATTAAGTTATAGTGTATATCAACTAGATTCTACAGTATCAATACAATCCTATAATAATCATGATAAGCTCAACAAGGGCCATGGATAATATGATAAGTTGGTGGATCCTGATGAAAGAAATTCATTTGGTAAGGACATAAGATTTCTGTTATGTAGATATTTTGTAGTATCTCGTAATCTCAGGGAGGTAGATTTCGGTGAGAACATACCTTGGTATTTCAAGCCCATCAGGGACAAAACTGACAATGTACAGAGGGTCAAGATTGCCAACAGTATGTTCCAATAGCATCCCAACCTGCCCAACAGTCACAAAATAATGAATGGAAATACTGAAGCAGTATCAATCTCAGGAAGATTAAATGGAATCTGATTCAACTACCATTTCAGGCTTTTGGAGGCAGTGCCTTATCAATTCCTCCCATAGCTCATCGTCATGTTGCTCCATAACAAATTCAACAGCCTGCATACAGTTCAAGATTTCTCCTATTGTAAACCAACCCCAATCCCTGTAGACTAGAGTTTTCTAAAATAGCACGTCAAGTATTAAGGAAATAGGGATAGCCATGTTAGGACCTCTTGTATGTCTTCCAGTTTGTTTATAATTGTAGAAAGAGCTTCTTTAGCATTTCCCATACGACCAAGGACAAAAACTTGCTCTCTAACAAGTTCTTTTTGTGCAAAGATTTCATATGCCTGAAATAACCACACGTCATTGCTACAGTCATTAACCAACAGTCAATTGTTTTTTTTAGAATAAGGACCTTATCGAGACTGTAATGCTGACTGGTACGGAGGAAGGGCAGTAGCATCCTTGGCTCATAATCTGCATAAAGCTCCACCTATAACACCAATTGTTTGTAGTACCAGTCATGTTAAAACTCATGTTATAGTTTGAAAAATAGGGAAATAGGTAGAATGACAAGGTAGGCAGTATGGTAAATATTAAAAGGGGAACCAAATACCTGCATATCATGATAATCTTTTCCAGCATTCATGTCTGTCTCAAAAAGAGCATGTAAATATAGATGAAGTAAATATTTCTTGTCACATTTTTTACTAGTATGCAACAATTGCCCCACAACTTCATATGGGGGAATGATGTCACGATGCTGGATCAATAGGTGAACTGTTCTTTTACTATTCCATAACATAAGCTCAACAACCTGCACAATATAGAAGATCAGCAGGTAGTATGTGAGGGATATGAGAGGTTTTGTATTTGTATAGGATGCAACTTTTCAGTCACAAATTCAAATAAAAAATATCAAACTTCAGATCAATTTTAACACCCATTTCAGAATGTTTACACCATAACTTATCATGAATAGCATGATGCAAGCTGTGCTTCTCGATAAACTCAAATACTTCTGGCTTCAGAAGCTGAAAGAAAGGAGGTAAGTAACAGCAACACAGAAATGTATAGGAGGAAAAGATGCAGCAGATGCTCTTTGAAAACTTTGATGTAATTTTTCCCCTACAAATTAGAATAACACTTGCTTCAGCATAGAGAGAAAGGGCCTTTTCAAATTGACTATTGATCACATACAATTCAGCTAAAGCCTACAGTGCAAACAAGGCCAAGTGATCAATATATCAAAGAAAACAGATAGATAAAAATGTATAGGTCGTGCATGCATTGAAGTATTAAATTCCCACGCTACCTCTTTCAATGAATCAGTCATCGAGGAGGAATTTAGCTGTGGCTCAATTGCAGATATGACTGGTGATGAGGAGTATAATGTAGGTGGCCAACGTTTTACCGTAGACAAGAGTAGTCCATGAAAAGAAGGATTGGTAGTTAAAGCTACAAGGGCAACCTACACAGACCAATTGGATTAGTATTACAAACAAATAGGCACATAGATGTCAGAAAGAACAAGCCAAGCACAAGCCACCCCCACCACCTCAAAGAAAAAGTGCAATCACCTCATAAGCAGTATCACTCAGTTGTGGATTCTCCGTAGGTATGTAAGGAACTAACACAGGAAGTTGGCGTAGATGAGCAAAGTGAAAGACCCACCTGTGGCACAAAAAATTTGGTTACTTCATTATTTATATATTGATTAGTTGCATACTTGCATGTCTCAGCCCCTTTATAAAGATGGGCTAGCCCCAGACAGATAGAATGTAATCCTAACAAATCCCTAACAGTCCAATCTAGTCTTAAGTCTTAATAGATAGAAACTAACTTGATCTAAACCCTATTTCTAAAGTTATTTGCTGTCGCATGATAAAGCACCTGTGTGCTACAGTACAACAGGACATCATTATCCTCGCCACAGTACAGCAGTACCTGTCATACATTCATACTGTTCATAGGTGCTGCCCATGCTGAAGGAGATTTTTCTCACCGCTCCCATGCTGAAGGAGATCCTCGCAGCAACTTTGGACAGAGTTGTGCAGCTTCAGCATATTTTCTTTCAATTATCAAGTGATCGAGGTACTTTGAACCCACCTAAGACAAAATAGCATTAACAATAACTCAGCTACCTTTCTGTGCAGTTTAGTCCTCTACAAAGTTATTAGATTTAGTGATTAAACATATCTCATTTAAAATTTCTGTAAAAAGCAAATGGCTAGGACAATATATAAGATGGGAAACAAACAGCCATTTATGCATAATGTTCTTAATTTACAAATAAAACTTAACTACTTGCTAGTTTACCTCATCAAGAAGCTCAGTCCGCCCTTGTCCCGCTTCAACTGCAGCCAATGCCTTTTCATGCCAACCATGTTGAAGAAGCCAAGCAATATGGTCTTCGGCATCTCTAATTAGAAGGTACAAATTATATAAGTAAAAACATATAAAAAATATTTTTTAAGATGAAACTTTGAAACTTGTAATGGAATTTTTCTGCAGTACAGATAGAAGTATGGCTAGACTTATTGTAGTTAAGAGAAAAATGAAATATCATTAAATTAGAAATGTTATAACTAGAGTGTCCTGTTGTCAGTAGCTAGCTAAGCTGCAAATTACAATTACATCATACAGGCAGAATTACTCAAATCTATTAGGTCCTCCAAGATGACAATCAGAGAGAGACTTTCCAATGAAAATATGCGATTTCTCATTTTTCGACAGTTTAACAAACCTTCATTACTGATAATGTTATATGAGATGAATTCATGTCATGATGAAGCTAGCATCAACCTCAGTTAATTCCAATATATATGTTATTGACCGAATGGATTCCAAAGCTTTTCAGCAGACAGCTACGGCAACTAGGTTTCATAGCTTAGCGCATTAAAGTAATCCAAGGTGTTCAGATAGGTCCAGGTAACCCATTGCAATTTCGCAGATCATATTCCTCGCTCTAAATGCAGCTGCTGCACGACGGCGGAGGCAGGCTGTTCCCTCTCCTAAATGCAGCGCATATCATTCTCCTCCGAAAAAAAGAAGAAGCGAACACTACCAAAGACTTTTGATCAATAAGTCTGACACACAGCTTTGGAAAGATTTTCAGTAAGCTCCTTGCAAATAGACTGGCGCCATACCTTGACTCTTTAATCTCTAATGCGCAGAGTGCTTTCATTAAGAATAGATGCCTGCAAGACAACTTCATGTTCGTAAATTGTGCAGTCAAAGAGCTACATAAAAGGAGGACCCCCGCATTGTTTGTCAAGTTGGATTTTCAAAAGGCATTTGATTCTGTCAGTTGGGAATATCTTCTCGAGTTGTTGCAGCAATTCGGCTTCGGAGCAAAGTGGAGGGACTGGATTGCCCTATCTTTATCCTCAGCATCATCTAAATTGGTCATAAACGGGAGCGCGGGAAGGCCCTTCAAGCATAGAAGAGGATTGCGCCAAGGCGATCCCTTATCTCCACTTCTATTCATC
Source organism: Raddia distichophylla (assembly GCA_005191435.1). Taxonomy (NCBI): domain Eukaryota; kingdom Viridiplantae; phylum Streptophyta; class Magnoliopsida; order Poales; family Poaceae; genus Raddia; species Raddia distichophylla. Next base: position 336,526 of record SPJY01028077.1, on the reverse strand, counting down.
CGTGCTTTAGAGCCACTTCAGCTGTTGGTCAACAAGGCGCGTCAACTGCACAAATTCAGCAGCATTTCAGAGAAGGTGGATAAAGCTCAGCTTTCCATGTATGCTGACAATGTGGCTATCTTCCTCAAACCAGCCCCCCAGTACTTGATCACACTCAAAACAATTCTTGCGTGCTTTGGAAAAGCTTCGGGGCTGGAGGTAAATGTATCCAAATGTGAAATCTACCCTATTAGGTGTGACAGCATAGATCTGCAGATTATCACCACACAACTACAAATGAGGGTGAAGCATTTCCCTTGCACATACCTGGGCTTGCCGTTGAAACCTACTTTGCTCAAGAAGAATGATTATCAACCCCTGTTTGAGAAGATCGGGAAAAGGATAGCGGGATGGAAAGGAGGCATGCTCTCCAAGGCGGCTAGAGTAGTGCTAATCAATTCCGTCATCACTTCCATCGCAGTGTACCATCTTTCAGTGTTCCCTCTAAGCAAATGGCAGTGAAAAGAATCGATAGGTGGCGTCGAGACTTCCTGTGGAAAGGAGGATGCCACCCTTGCCGGGGGCCAGTTTTGGTCAATTGGAGAAGAGTGTGTCGGCCCAAGAGATTTGGAGGGCTAGGAGTCAAAGACCTCAATTGCTTTGGCAGAGCCCTTCATCAGAGGTGGTATTGGTCGCAGTGGGAGCACCCCGAAAAACCTTGGGTCGGGTATGCAATCCCCCAAGATAATGCGGATGCAGATCTTTTCAAGGCCAACGTGGCTTTCCTTTTAGGAGATGGGCGACGTCTAAATTTTTGGAAGGATGCTTGGTGCCAGGGATCCTCTCCGAAGGTATTAGCGCCATCCTGTTTCGCTCTCTCGACTAGGCACTCGCTAAGTGTCCGTCAAGCAGTCTGCGATGTTGTTTGGGTGGATGATTTGGAGGGGTTATCAAACGATGCTGAGATTCAGGAGATCATAAACCTTTGGACCAATTGTCGACGGGTCGACCTACAAGCAGGCATCGATGATAGGGCGGTCTGGAGGTGGACTGTCAATGGCAAATATAGTGCCCAATCAGCTTACATGGCTCAGTTCCAAGGCTCAATTCAAGATCGCCATCACAAGGCAGTTTGGGGGGCATTCACAGAACCGAAATGCAAGTTCTTTATTTGGGCGGCATTACAGAAAAAATCCTCACTTCGGATATCCTTGCAAGAAGAGGATGGACAAACTCACATATCTGTCCTTTATGTGGTACTAATGAAGAGACGATGGAGCATCTCTTTACCTCTTGCAGCTTCACCAGAACTACCTGGCGACGTTTATTCATGGAGCTAACGGGGGATCATCTTCAGGTTGCAGCAGCCGGCCAAACATTCAGTGACTGGTGGTGGAATATGAGAAGTAAATTTAATGCAACAGTTAGAAGGAATTTTGATGGCATTGTCATATATACCTGCTGGAATATCTGGAAAGAAAGAAATAGAAGGATCTTCCAAGAAGACTATGCGTCTTTCAAGGAGGTTATTATGCTTATAAGAACTGATTTGCATAATAGAGTTTTAGCATTCGGTGACGATGATCATGGATAAGGGGTTCTTTTCCTTACAGTAGAAGGTGCTCGGGGTCGCTCTGTTTGATAGCGACCGTGACCGAGGGCGAGTGCATAACCAAAACCTTGTAAAGTGCCTGTTTGTACGTTGCTAACCTTTTTATCTCTTCTATAAAGTAATTAGGCACGAGCCCGGATAGACGTTCTGGCTCGAACCGGACGTGCACCTTCTGCCGGTCGGGCCCGAGTCGTAACTCTAAACGGCTCGACCGTGTACAAAGTAGGCACGTGGGCCTCCAGGACCTTCTGTTTGCTCTAGAGTAGTACAAGAGGTCAAGAGGATTAGATTGATAGAAGCCCAGCAATTAATAAATGCCGATTCAATTCAAGTAACCAATTTTTTGGAATGCAGACAACTGTTTCAATCTCTCTGTTTTTGTTTTAACAAAAAACTGTTTCAATCTCTAGGATGGTCACTCTTAAATGTCAACACCATGAATCACAAATTGTTTGTTCAAACAACAACTGACTAAATGGCAAGTATCTAAAAACCTATTTAATTTTGATTAATTATCTAAAGACCCCCTGCAACCGAATTACATATAAATACCTCCATACAAATGAGTATGATGGACTAATAACTCACTCAGCCCTTTGTTTCGCTATATGTCAGCAACGCCAACATTTCATGAATTTCCATTTTGTTTCCCTCCGTCCTTTTTCTTTTTTGCCTTGTCACGGTTGGGCTCGTAGCTCCAATTTGGCTTGGTGCAGTGAAGAAAAGGGCCCAAAAAGAAAAAAAGGCACATGGCACTGACGTAGTTGACATATAGAGAGAGAGAGTTGGGTGAGAGTGTTATTTGTCCACCATATTATTGATGGGCATTTAAATGTAAACTGAGCTGTATAGGATTTTCATGAGAGAAGTGTTTAGACTGTTGGGCACACATGACTAGTGCTAACTAGGGCAACCATCAGGTGATAGGTGCCATTAACATGGCCCATATGTTATACCTATCGTCCAATGGTTGGACGACCATGTGATAGGTGGGTGATAGGTGCCACTTTGTCTAGCGTCAATGCTAGTTGGTCCACCCATTGCTTCTTTACTGTGTCATTACCCATCTATCGCAAACGCCTATTTTTTAGTAAATCATGGAAATCAATCTAACAAGCAAGGTGTCCTGTGTATTTGCACGACTAGATCTCATATTTGATATGGACTTCTTTTCTATCTCGTATTTTGATATGAACTATTTTTAAATTGCCTTTTATTTTATTATTTTCGTGGACATGAACTAATTTTTAATCTAAGCGGTTATAATTCGGACTCACAATAATCAACGGAGTAGAACTTTTCTTTTTTTTTTTATCCTGTTAATGTGGACTCTTCTAGTATTTTAGGATTAGTGCAGTCGATCCATTTAACTCTGTTTTAATATATAATATATTTTGCAATAAAGCTCCAAAATAAGTATAGAAAAATTTCCAGTCGCAATGTCCAATGATTGTCGCAAGGCCCATTAGGAAATTACATGTTCACCTATATGGCCTGCCAATTCTTGTTAGATAGTTTGGGCCGATTCGTCATGGCCTGGGGTGACCTCCAAAACCCAGCGGCCCAAGCCTTCGCGTGAGAAACGGTACGTCCCATGAGTGTTCCATGACTGCAAGCTATGTTCCTAAAATAACACCTCTTCGCTTTGATCCACTTGATCCCCTGATTCTGCAAGGCTGCAGCACTGATTTTATACTCGAAGAACACGGGCACGTCGGCGACCATGCCGGTTTGGATTCAACCCAAGTGGTTTTTGTCCTAGTGCATCTGGATTCTGGAGCATGGTTGCATTCGGGCCTTTGATCCTCGTTTGTTGTGTGTATTTGGAGCAGCAATTTCCAGCCTTCCGGATTCCTTCCTGAGCTCATCCTTAAACAAAGCTGAAAGCTGTTTGTGACTGCTCACAAGTGTAATGGCAACGCACTTAAAGAACACACACACAAAGAAAAACTGTTAAACTTTGAAAGAAGTTGTATGAGTATGACCAAAAGCTACACTGTCACGGTGTCACCCTGCCTTATGGACCACATCACAGCGAAGTTACAGTAATGAGAGAATAGAAGAAAGAAAGCAACGAGGGATAGCGGTAAAAAAAAAGACTTTACATCCCTGTCAATCTTGCTCGCCTATCTCACTCACAGCCAACACAACACAAAAAACTGTTAATAAACCTCGCTACCGGGTGTAGTCCGAGGTATAAACGTGGTCGAACAATCACAGAGGAAAAGTAAGAACACAGGGGACACGGAGATATAGGGTGGAGCTTCTCTTTATTATTTCTCAGATCTGTTGTACAATGGGTGCTCCACCTCTTCTTATATAGTACTGCTTAGGGTTTAGGCCAGGTCCATATGTGGGACCCACCAGGGGAAGCTGCTGGCCTAGCCGGCCGGGCTTCTCCCCTATAGGTGGTTTCCCAACAAAAACAAAACACCAATGCACCCAATCATCTTTATAGAAGGGATCAATAGAGAATGCAAGCTATGCATGTGGCATCATTCCTTACCAAGGAAGGGTTGATACGCCATGCGTCTTGATCCGGAGGACGCGGATCCTCTGCCGTTACGGCAGAGTACCGTTGGATCGCCGACATGTGAATCTTACACATATGGGATCTACATGCCAGTGACACACGATAGAGAAGAGAACGGCAGAGAATCTAGATCATGATCTAGCACAGCCTAGGCAATCCCCTGCTGCCAGTTTGGTGGCAGGAGGTGGCGCCGAACGACTTGCCCTTGGCCATCTTGGACATCTGCCCCCTTATCTCCTTGCACACCCGCTCCAGCTCCACCACCCGGATCTGCATCTTCTGCAGGTTCAGCTTCAGCAGCTCCTTCTCGTCCATGGCGCCCAGGTCCACACTGACGTTGTGGCTGCGCATGCCGCCGCCGCCGGCGGCGACCCTCATCGGTGTCTGCGACGGGTCTGCTCTGCGGCACTTGGCCACGCCGCCGGGCTTGATCTGGAGCTTCGACTGCTGCGACGCCAGCGCCTGCACCGCGATCCCCGGTGGGATCCTGCGGTTCTTGGCGAGGTCCTTGCACGCCTCCAGTGTCAGCTTCTCTTAGTTTAGGCACCGGCACAGCGTCGTGCGCTCCTCCATCGTTAGTGCTGGGTGAGACTGCATACAAATGGAATACACACCAGCTATGTCAAAATTCAGTCATTGCCTAAAGAAAGTTCAGTAGATTTTGATCAACAGTAGCAAACATTGCATCATATTAAGCATCAACCAGAGAAGAGACATGGCATGTATGATGCATCACACAAAGAGTTGTTTAGTGCTTTTCTGCATTACCATGCTTGAAAGCTGAAAGTAAGGCAGCGAGGCAAAACACAGAGGCAGGGCCGGTCCTAGCATTTTGGGGGCCCGTGGCGAAAACTTTTATGGAGGCCTCATCCACCTCCTCATATACATATGTCTATGTATGTATGTATGTATGTATGTATGTATGTATAGTCTTTTAAACACACATCATTGAAGAAATTTATATCTGATATACAAAAATTACTTCTATAAAACATTTTAAAGTTTATGAAATGACAAATGTAAATTGTAATCATAAACACTTACTTGGCACTTGACATTATCTTAAAAAATTTCGGCTAACAGTTTGTGATACAAAGTCATCGATTATTCTATTGATATCAATCTTGTCCAATAACTTCTTCTTGATGCATAAAGTCGTCAAATCATTTAACCTTTCTTGCGTCATTGTTGATCTCAAATAGTTCTTCAACAATTTTAATTTTGAAACTCTTCTTTCAGCCAATGCAACAGTCACAGGCACAGTAAATAAGATTCGATAAGCAAGTCTTTATCAATAGTTTCCTCTTTATGCAGTCTAGTTCTCAATTCATTCCACTTGTTCATGTTGCTAATATGCTCAACAATATTTTCATGTTCTCTAAGCTTCTCACTAGTATGCCTTCTGCTGTTGCAGTTTCGCCGTGTATCGGTTTGCTGAACCCCAACTTGTGTGCTTAATCGGTAATCTGTAATATTGTGATTGCATCTACCGTGTTCTTGCTTGTGTTCTCGATTCGCTTGCAGGAATTAGCCTTCGTGGTGAGGTCAACCGCGTCTTGGCGTGGTTGATAACGAACGGAGACAGTGGTGTAGCGATTGCAGGCTTAGATCTGTTCTGATTGGAAGCCGGATCGTCAACGTCGAGTTCTCCACCAATCGTGTTTATCCTACCTGTCGGAAGATCGGGACCCCGTCCCCCATCAAGTGGTATCAGAGCATCGGTTTCCCGTCAGGTATACTTGTATCCCCTTTGTTCGTTGTTTGTCTTCCACCTAGAGTCCAGAAAATTACCCCACAAAAAGATTTGAGTTCGTCATCATATCAATAGTCCAAGCCACTTTGTGTTCTTCGCAATTTCGTTTTCAGTTTCACGTTATTGAATTTGTATACATCATCATCGTCTTGTTGCTGGTTTAGAGTAAATTCTTCGTCTAGTTTGAGTCTTGCATCTTGACGTCAAGTCTAACGCCATCACGTCGTTGTCGCCGCCGCGTCCAAATCGGGTGTCCATCTGTTCAGTTCGGTATTTTGCCTTTATCTCCTTTGTCCGAACTCCAAATTGGACAAATTCACGGTCTAAAGTATAGCTCAGAAAAAGTTCTACAACTTTGTCCATTGTGAGAAGTTTCAGAAACGCCATTTGCCTGCTTAAAAGCGTGATTTAATTCAATCTGTCTTGTCTCGGGTTTTTCTGAGCAGTCTATATTGCGGGGCCCATATCTCCTAGATCCCTTATCCAACATTGGTGTTACATATATGCAAATTGATCAGACCGAAAAGATCTACAACTTTTCTGTTATACGTTTTAGTGTCTGAGGCCTCCAAAAATCCCAAAAACAGCGTAGAATGTTTCTGCATAGTAGATCTATTTTTCCAGCAAGAAAAAATTGAGTGTGTGTATATCTTGTAATCTCTCATATGCGGTACTATTGTTATTTTAAAAAAGAAGTGAAAAGGCAAGTGCATAAAAAGAAACCGCACAAAGAGAAAAAAAAATAAAAAGAAAAAAAAAGTAAGGAAAAGAAAGAAAGAAATCAGAAGTGCTTGCATTCTTTTGAATCCAAAGTGTTGTGTTATTCGTTTTGCTTGCTTGAGCTAGGTCTAAGAACGAGTTTAGGCCAGCAACTTTGACAAGTACTTTGGATATTTATTCAGCTTTGCTATTCTGATTTCGATAATTGCATATTCCTTGCTACTAAATATTGCCTATCCAAACTCTACATACTTCTTATCAGTACTGGTTCGAACTTGCAATCGCTTCGATCACACTCGTTCGGTATCACGAACCAGCCACTGGTTGTACCTTCTGCAATGTTGGTAAGAACATTTGTAAGACCTTGGTAAGAGGCTTGAGAGGGTATGACTCCACCGTTCAAAACTTAGCAGTTGACAGGGATAATACTGTTGTGTTATTTTTTGTTTTCTACTAATAATGATAGGAGCATACAATGGAATGGGGAGATTGCAACCATCAGCCACCAGTTGGAATGTACGCATCATTGGTGTGGAGGCCAGAGAAAGTTTTGATCGGTTCCATCATAAGGAGAAATTGAAGAAAAGTTACACATCATCTGCTACCAACAAGTATAGAAATACCATTGAGAACCTTCCTTTTTATGATATAAAATTTGGGCCTGATTCATTTATTGATTGGAAAATAGCAGTAGATAAAATTTTTGCCTGACATAGAATTTCCGATAAAGAAATAGCTATGACAGCTGCTAGTGCTTTAATTAATAATGCATCAATTAAATGGAAGGCGTATTGTTTTCGTATTGGGATACCTTCGACTTGGAGAGACATGAAACAACGATTAAGAGATAGGTTTCTCCTGTCTATTATCATGAAAATTTACTGAACAACTTACAATTTACAACAAGGTGATAAACCGGTGACCGTTTACTATGAAGAATTACAAATTTTGTTGTTACGTTGTGGTTTGGAGGAAACAGATCAAGAGAAGGAGAGTAGATTCATATGCGGACTTAATGAGAACATACATAATATTGTTGTTGATAAAAAATATGTTTCTCTGTGGCAAACCTTTGCTCTTACTTGTGCAGCTGAATATAAAATAAAATATAAGAAAGTTGTACGAAAAACCAACACATCTATTTGTAAAAATAGTGTGTATTCTTGCACAACTAACATTTTACAGGCAAGTGCAAATGATAAAATTGAGAATGAGGAGAATGAAAAGATACTTATTGCTGTACCCATGCTTCCAACACCTATTACTGAGAATGTACCTACATCAACTAAAAAGGAAAACAAATGTAATGAAAGAGGTACGACACTCACTCAAAAGAAGAACGATGCTGATGTGCTGAAACTTTCCACAAATCATGATATGTTAGAGCAACAAATTGTGGAACCCATTGCTGATTTACCTTTGTCACAAGATGATTTGCTCGATGTTTCTTGTGATAAAGAAGAGTTGTGCGATAAATCTTCACTTATATCTATGTCACAACTAGTGAATGAACATGTTACTTTTACTTTAGAACTAAACACTTGTGCTGAAAATAAACATGTTATTCACCTTGCTAATGAAAATGATGAGCTGAAATTGTTGTCTTCATTAAATATTCTGGGTTATATTGAATTTGATGCTCTGTGTGATCTAGAAAATTTATAGGAAAGACTTGTTAATTTTTCTTGGTTACCTAGAAACACTTTTCATATTATGGGTAAATATAATGATAAAGGAAGATACATGGTGAATCAAGTGTACATTTGCTCAAATATAAATTTTTCTTATGATGTACAACCATTTGATCAACTGGAGAACAAAATTATCAATAATCAGAAGACACCAAGTGACTCTAGCTCTGTTTCGAAATTCTATGAAAAATTTCAAGTAGGGGAGGATGTGGATCGTAATGAATATGGTTCTAACACTTTGATTACAAATGATATGCTTGTTCCTTGGTCTTTCTTTGGAGCTAACCTTTTGCAGATAAACGAGGATAAGTCGAGGACGACTCACAATCAAGAAGGGGAGGATGATGTGACCATCTCCATCATAGGTATGACCAACACTACCTCAATGGCGTGGTCATCAAGATTTCTGTTAACTACATCGCCAGCACACGTCGACAAATTTTCGATCGACTACTTCATCTTCGACATCTTCATCAATGACAAGTTGGCAACACTTCACGACATCTTCTACATCCTCTACATCAACTATGGTGCCATCATCAACAATATGGCACATGCACAGCCGGCAAGCTTATCATGTTGATCCTGCGCTGTCGCCGCCACCAGTTCGACCACCACCTTGACCGCCTCCACTACATGAAGACATACTTAAGAAAGACGCATCTCGACTATTTAGACACCCTCTGGTCCCACAAGCCACGTCGTTACAAGACCGGCCCAAGAGTGCACAATTTGTCCACGAGTCAGGTTCGGCCATCTCCGCGCAGTCAATTTAAAACGGATGCTCCTGATGCATACGAACTACGTTATAGATGTTCTTGGTATGCACGGACAAGCCCTCGACGAGATCTTTCCAACGGATCTAGTCCCACATCCAAATTCCTTACAAATCAGCAGGAATCGTCAAAACAAGATTGCGACCAGAATTTGCCAAGCGCTGTGATGCTCCACTTTGGGCCCATGGCCCATGTACCTCCTAGGGCTGTGCCCCAAACCCTAGCCGTCGCTATAAATTCAGTAGCCGTCGCTAGTTTAGACTTGGGTTTTGCTTAGATTGTTCTGCCATTGCAGCTTCGCCGTTTACCGATTTGCGGAACCCCAACTTTGTGTGCTTATTCGGTAATCAGTAATTTGATATTGCATCTACCGTGTTCTTGCTTGTGTTCTAGGTTCGCTTGCAGGAATTAACCTTCGTGGTGAGGTCAATCGTGTCTTGGCGTGGTTGATAACGAACGGAGACAGTGGTGTAGCGATTGCAGGCTTAGATCTATTCTGATTGGAAGCCGGATCGTCAACGACGAGTTCTCCACTAATCGAGTTTATCCTACTTGTCGGAAGATCGGGACCCCGTCCCCATCACATCATTATCCATGTGATTTGGGAAATCTGGAAGGAGCGTAATAGGCGTATCTTCCATAATCAGGCTCTATCCATTTCCCAAGTTGTAGCCCTAATTAGGGATGGTCTCGCCGCTTGGGCGGCAGCCTCCTCTCCTGTATTTTCCCTAGGCTGAGCCCTCCCCCTTTTTTTCTCCTTTTTCTCCCCCTCCCTTCTCTCTTTGTGTATGCTGTACAGTTCGTTCTCCCCGCTTTAATGAAATGGCAGTGCTCCTGCCCATTACCTCAAAAAAAAAAAGATCGCACTCATGCTCATGCTGTCATGCACAGGAGATAATGCTTATAAGTAGGAGTAAACAATTATGCATTGGTGGTGAAGGGAGAAATGGAGAGTGCACATAAAAGGGATGCTACAATGGAGGATTGTTGCAAGTAGTTCTTTGATACTACAATAACTGAAACATCAACGCAGCTGTTGAATATACGAGTAATAGCCATCATAGAGATAACCTCAGGAAATAGCAAAGGGTAAAAGTTTGTGTCGTCTAAGAGCATGTACAACAGCTCATCTCAGCAGTCTCTAAGCTATCTCTAAGCAGCATCATGTCAGCTAATTGATGATGTGGAGAAGAGATTGTGTATAGCACATGCAACCATGTTTAATGTTGGCTCTATTTTCTAGCACCATCATCTTATAAACAAGCATGGTGTCATGCACATTTGTGTGGATATAATTTTTATTTTGAACTTGTGTTTCTATATTTTTCTTCATATGAACTCCTTTTTTAGCTTTGTAGCTGACACAGACTTTTATTTCTATTTATTTATTATAACTAATTAATATGAATTTTTTTAATCTAAGTCGTTATAATCTGGTCCCACTCTAATCAACATTGTAATTTTTTTCTCTCCGATTAATGTGGGAATTTATAATATTTTAGGATTAATGTGATGGTTCATTTAAATCCACTTTAATATAATAATATGCTTTGTGCATGTATGCGGCTAGATTGATGTCAATATTTAACTTGATAAATATTTTTTTGTTATAAATTTATGAATCTCATATTGTATCTAAAATGAGATCTTTCTTGTAATATGACATGGGCATTTATTTATTTTTTATTATAAATTTCTATTATTTTTTTAATAATTGTAGCAGGTGTGGAATCTTTCTTTTAGTGTAATCCGTTATCACCCGATCCACTATAATCAGCGGTGCATATCTCTCTTTCTTTTAATCTAAGCCGTTATAATTCGACCCACTATATTCAGTGCTGTAGATCGATTACTGTGAGAATTTCTAGTATTTTTTATTAACGTGGTAATTACCAATATTTTAGGATCAACATGATGGCCTCATTTTATCGTGATATATATTAGATGGAGGATAGGATTGTGAATAGTAGAATAGAAGAGAGATGAAATAGGATCAGGACAAGGTGAAAGTAGTGTCATGATCTTGAGGATATAATAGAGCAATGGTAGAATAGTCTAAAGGCTAAAGGCACCGTCCCAAAGTTCAATTCTTTTTGACATCCTTAACATCAAATCTTATCGTACTCTAACCGCATACTGCCTTATTCCCTTTTATTTAACTTGATAATATGCTTATTTACTAATCTTTTATTTTTTTTCAATTTGTTTGCTCTATCTCGAAAGTATGCCAAAAAGCTATAAAATACAAGTCAAATAAAGAGGATCAGATTGTTAACGCTACTTTAGAAAACTCTCAAAATTTGTACCTACTTATAAAGAGAATAGGATTTCGTCGTCCGTCATAAACCTTCGTCCGTCACTGGGTTTCCCGGCCGTCCGATCGCGATCGCAGGGCTCCTACGACGCATGTCTAGGGGTGGGCAAAAAAACCAAAAACCAAAAAACCGAACCGAACCGAACCGATATAACCAAAATTATCGGTTATTTCGGTTTGTATTCGGTTTTGTTTTCAAAACTATTTGGTTAATATGGTTCGGTTCGGTTTTTGGAATCCAGAAACCGAAATATCCAATAAACCGAATTACTAAGCCATTTTAGCCATTGCACAATGCTCTAGGCCTCCGGCCTTCCCGGCTTCCCCGCCTGGCCTTGTCTATGGCCCACTCACAGCCTAGCACACTTCCCTTCACACTTCCCTAGCCCAGCACACTCCCCCAGCCCAACACACTTCCCTTCTTCCCATCTAAACCTAGCCACCACCGGCCACTTGCACCTCCTCGCAGCCTCGCAGGGAACCGAGCGGCGGCGGCGGCGCGTGAGGCGACTGGCGGCGGTACGTGAGGCGAACGGCGGCGCATGAGGCGACTGGTGGCGGCATCCGGCGACGGTGCGCTAGCGCGCGTTCACCGGCGGCTAGAGACGGCGATGGAGGTATGTAGTGGTCCTATTTACGAAGTGATGAGACGAATATTCATTCTTTACACATGATTTGGGATTTTGGTGCTGAGTTGAGATAAATACCCGAATCTAACAAGCAGCCTTTCTTGGTGGCTCGGTTCTTGTTTGGGGATTATTTATTTGTGATGGCTGAAGCTTGTAAATTGCAATTACATGATGAATCTTACTGCTAGATGACGTTAGTTTTGAATCCGGCTCGTTGATCTTGCTGGCTACTTTCTGCCCAAAATCTTGATTTATTTTACTTCTTGTATATGATTTCGGTTTTAACCGAAAAACCGAATTAACAAAACCGAAATTTTTTTGATAATTCGGTTCGGTTTGTATTTTTTCCAAACAAATTTCGGTTAGCAATTTCCAGAAACCGATTTTTCTAGAAACCGAAATAACCGAACCGATTAAACCGGAATAACCGAATACCCACCCCTACGCATGTCCGCGCGTCAAACTCTATCGGTGGGAATCCCGCCGATCCCCTACGCCGTGCCCTCTCTGCCAGAGCGCACCCCCGCCGCTCTGGCTTCCTCTCCCGAGCGATGTCTCTCCCCTCTCTCCGCCCCCTCCCTCTCTGTCGCCGCCCCCGCCGCGCAAGCTTCCTCAGGTAAGCCGCGCCGTCTCGCACTCCTCCCCACATCCCCAAACCCACGCATCTCTCCAATCCCCTCTCTCAGGTCGAGCTAAGTACCGCGCCCTTCCACGAGATCCCGATCTCGTGCTAGGGTTCCTCGACGCACCCCTCCGCGTTCCTCCTCGTCGCTGGCGGCGGCGGCGGCGCGCCGCTCCTCAGGAACTGGCTCGCACGGAACCCCGCCGTGCTCGGCCCCGACGCCCCTCATGTCTCTCTCTTCCTCCCCCGACTCCGCCTGCCCTCCACGCTCGCATCTCCCTCAACTGCGCCTGCCTCTCCCCCACCGTCTCGATCTCTCGGATTGGCAGAATGGCAGATCCGAGCTGTTGCCGCATCTCGCCTCCCCCTCCACTGTACCTGATACGCCGCCGTGTGTCCCCGCTCCCCGAGCCCCTTCGGCGCCTCCACCTTTCTGCTCACAACTGCCTCGACCACCTCCTCCTCCACCGTACCGGAAGCAACAGACTTACTGAAACTGTATATATTTCAGCTACAGAGTTGTCGTCATCTCCCTTGCATCTGCAATCGAACAAGACCAGCTCTGATATTGTTTTGCACAAGGTTGGGATGAAGGTAAACCCCAATATGATGGATACATGTGCTTCATACTAAAGCTAAAATTATATTTGAATCTAAAATTTGCAGATTGTCTTCACATATTTTAGGGAGTTTTTTAGTTCTGTTTTCTGTTTTGATAAGCAGGCTATTTCACCTGCAAGGGAATTTTCTCTTGCCATACTTAGAACATTACCTGTTTTGCATTTTTATGATCAGCCTGGCGCAAGGCAATTATCATCATTTAGTTCTTTTGGCAACCCACGAGGGCGTCAAATACAAAAGGCTCCCCTCCGCACAAAAAGTATGTTGGCTACTTTCTTTGTCAAGCACAGGTCAGTGAAGATGAAAAACTTCTCTGTTTGCTGATCATCTGCAAGCCTCTCCAGTGGTATCACTGTGATCTTTGAGCTAAAAGCTTCTATAGATGTTATATTTTCAGGAAATGTGGTGGGTATATGTTGTGTACACAAAAGGTCAGGTCAAAAAAACTAGAAACCATTATTCTGTTGTACCTTAAAAATCAGTAAATAAAAATGACATATTATTGCAGTAATTGTCCTAGCTCGGTTGCGGCGTTACTGGATTTCGTGTTGATTTTGCCATGTAATCAGCTTCGATGTTTTGGTTTTTGGTTCATAGGGTGATTGATGATCACTAGAATGGTTTGATTGTTTATTTAATCTTGATATTTTACCTTGCTCTGCGCATGGCATGGGAATTTGTGAATCTGCAGTTAGTTTTCCTGCTTTGTCTCCATGGTGAGGTGAAATAGTGTTTAATATGTTCGCCTTACCTGATTTCATGGATATTGCCTATGTGTAGTTTAAAGTGATATTGCCTATGTATGGTCTAGGGTTGTTAGTTCTGTGCTGACCCAACCAATGCTCAAGCTATGTGAAAATGATAAACTCATGTTTCTGTTCAATCTTTTGAGTGGTTCAGTTTCCTTCTACATTTTTCCTGTAGCATTCATGGTGATGTGCTGTAATGCTGTTCTAAGTCACATGTTTTGCTTCTTCATCCATGTAGTTGGATGTACTTTGATGGGAAACCTTGGAAACAGTATGTTCGGAGCTGTTAACTCGTCTGCTGGGATAGTAATAAAACCATCTCATTGTGATGCTATCTGTCAGGTATTGCTTCTTTTTCAAGCAGAAAAAATTATTGGCATACCATGTCCTTAGTATTATGAATTCTTGTAGTTAGCAAATCATTATTCATTACATAGTCTTTAAGTCATCATACTGTAATGTCTCAGAAATTACAAATTTAATTAACGAACAGTTTTATGCCTTATGCTCCCATGATATTGCTGATCAAATATGTGTTTTACTGCTAGGCCATTTGCTTGATATAGTTGAATAGATTGTGTTGATGATTTCTAGAGGCATCTGCATTTTTTCTTAAGTTGCCTTAACTTGCCACTAGGCGGTATGAACAACAGGTGTAGGATTAGACCCTTTGCCAAATTTGTATGCCCTGTTTAAGGCAGATTTGAACTCCATGTTTATGGTTTCATTTGTGAAACACTCTTTTAGTCACTCTTTGAGCACTTCTCATTACTTTTGCTTTGCTCAAAACCAGCAGAGATTTACTATTTAAAGTCACTTTTCTGAAGAAAATTATCTGTAACCTGCTGGAATATATGTAGTTCTCGTGCTATGCATGTTCATCTCAACATGGATTTTTTTAATAGCATGATTACATATGTTCTTATTATAGTTTCAGCAAATCAGAACATTTATCCAGATGAGTAAGGTGGTAGACAACTCCGGTAGACAACTCCCACACTTTGACATACAGTAGCCATTGGATTGTCGGACCATACAATAGATGTTGGCTAACATATTAGCTCTAAACAGATTTAAGATTCTGAATCCATGAAGTATAGGGTTGCTTCTGTAATACGTCACGTTCTCTTTTACCTCCTGATAAAGAAATTATTACAGACCTTCCCCCCTCTATTTCTCAACTGCAGTATATGATTTGGGTGTATTCTTACATGTGATGGATGGATAAGTGGATTAATAGCTCCTAATCTACAGGCTTCGTAATTAGCAAATGAGGCATAATCATCAGGTCAGAAACTGGAGGTAGAGAGGTCTGCAAAGTGCAAACAAGCTCACATGGATTTAACTATTCTGAAGTCGGAACACAATTTCAAACAACGAACAACGGCACAAGATGGTAGCTAGCAAGCAAGGGTCAACTTCAAATTTGATTCCTAACTGCCTCTCAAGAAGATTTAGCACCTCAGATTAGATTCGAAACACACATCCCGTGCAACATGATTCTAATCCTACCAGACGGTGGTTCACGATTTCAAACAGACTAGTAACATTCGACGCATTCACCTCCCATAGCTTTCATCGCGAAACTAACATGATGATGAGAAGGGGGTCAAGGAGCTCATCATGAGACGCGCACTGCGTGATGACCACGACCTCCGGTGAGACTCCGGCGGCGGCCGCCATGTCCCCCACTGCGCGGAGCGGTAGCGCCAAGTCGTCTGTCACCGCGAGCGCCGCCGCCATGGACATGGGCCAAAGCACCACCTGCAATCGCAAAGCGGAACCGATGAGGAAATCAATCAAGAGAGCGAAAGATGGTGCGGATCGAAGAACCAGTCGCGGATTTAAGCCAGTTGCCGATCCTTCATCATACCTGACGCAAACGAAACGAACAAGCGGATCTGACGACAGCGGAGGGGGCAGAGTAGAAAACCATGGGCGATTGGGGAAGCGAATTTTGGTTTTGGTTTTGGTTTTGGGATCGCAGTTAGGAATTGCTTGGGTTGGGGATCTCTCGAAACTTCCTGCTTAATCGAGATGCCGTAAACTAATCATGTGCCTGCAGAGGACTAGACGGGTCGGGTATCACGTCGATCGACCCGACAAGGAGTAGATCGGGGATCCCAAATGTCACCACCTCTGATTCTCTGAACCTGGCCGAGCCGCCGCACCGTTGTGAGGAGACCGCCGCCGCCGCCGCCGACGCCACTGTCGCTATTGGGGAAGAACTAGAAGCCGCTGCCGCCGTCGGGATGGGGGGAGCCGTCGCTGGACGCCGATTCGCCGCTGCCGCACGGATGGCGGAGACGTGCCACCACGGGCCGTGATTCGCCGCTGCCGCCTCGACGGCGGGGCCTCGCCGCCACGCGATGGCCGGGCGGGTGAAGGACGGGAGGGGAGGCGGCTCGGGCGGATGCGTCGTGGCCTAGTGGGGGTGGGCATTCGGTTATTCCGGTTTAATCGGTTCGGTTATTTCGTTTTCTTGAAAAATCGGTTTCTGAAAATTGCTAACCGAAATTTGTTTGGAAAAAATACAAACCGAACCGAATTATCAAAAAAAATTCGGTTTTGTTAATTCGGTTTTTCGGTTAAAACCGAAATCATATACAAGAAGTAAAATAAATCAAGATTTTTGGCAGAAAGTAACCAGCAAGATCAACTTCG
>SPJY01028077.1:291658-318156 GCA_005191435.1 Raddia distichophylla | reverse complement strand
GGTGCGGCGGCGTCCAGGTTCTTCCCCTATAGCGACGGTGGCGGCGGCGGACTCCCCACAACAGTGCGGCGGCGCGGCCAGGTTCAGAGAGACAGAGGTGGTGACATTTGGGATACCCGATCTACGCCTTGTCGGGTCGGGTCAACGCGATACCCGACCCATCTAGACCCCTGCAGCTGCAGGCACGTGATTAGTTTACTCCATCTCGGTTAAGCCGGAAGCTTCGAGAGACCCCAGCCCAAGCATTTCCTAACTGCGATCCCAAAACCAAAACCAAAATTCGCTTCCCCAATCGCCCAAGGTTTTCTGCTCCCCCCTGTTCGTTTCGTTTGCGTCAGGTATGATGAAGAAGGATCGGCAACTGGCTTAAATCCTCCACTGGTTTGTTGATCCGCTCCATCTTTCGCTCTCTTGATTGATTTCCTCGTCGGTTCCGCTTTGCGATTGCAGTTGGTGCGTTGGCCCGTGTCCATGGCGGCGCGGTAACGGACTACCTGGCGCTGCCGCTCCGCGCGGTGGGGGACCTGGCGGCCGCCGCCGGGGTCTCGCGCGGAGGAGGTCGTGGTCATCACGCAGTGCGCGTCTCTCGGTGAGCTCCTTGACCTTTTCCTCATCATCATCATGTTAGTTTCGCGATGAAAGCTGTGGGAAGTGAATGCGTCGAATGCTACCAGTCTGTTTGGAATCGTGAACCACCGTCTGGTGGGATTAGGATCGTGTTGCACGGGATGTGTGTTTCGAATCTAATCTGAGGTGCTAAATCTTCTTGAGGGGCAGTTAGGAATCAAATTTGAAGTTGACCCTTGCTTGCTAGCTAGCACCTTGTGCCGTTGTTCGTTGTTTGGAATTGTGTTCCGACTTCAGAACAGTTAAATCCATGTGAGCTTGTTTGCAGACCTCTCTATCTCCAGTTTCTGACCTGATGATTATGTCTCATTTGCTAATTACGAAGCCTGTAGATTAGGAGCTATTAATCCACTTATCTATCCATCACATGTAAGAATACACCCAAATCATATACTGCCAGTTGAGAAATAGAGGGGGGAAAAGGTCTCTATTAATTTCTTCATCAGGAGATAAAAGAGAACGTGATGTATTTGCTAGTTACTTTCTGCCCAAAATCTTGATTTATTTTACTTCTTGTATATGATTTCGGTTTTAACCGAAAAACCGAAGTAACAAAACCGAAATTTTTTTGATAATTCAGTTCGGTTTGTATTTTTTCCAAACAAATTTCGGTTAGCAATTTCCAGAAACCGATTTTTCTAGAAACCAAAATAACCGAATCGATTAAACCGGAATAACCGAATGCCCACCCCTTGCTATACGAAGTTATTACGGACATGGGTCAGATGAGAAGTTGCCCTTCGATGATGCATCAGTTGGTGTTGTTCTTTCTATCATTAAAAAGTAGAAAGTTTTAGGGATCAATTGATTGTTAAAGTTAGCCGTGTGCTGAAGGCTGGTGGAATGGTCCTGGTGCAGAGCTTCACATCTTCCTCTGATCAGAAGGTAATACATGAATTGGTTTTGCTCATAGCCTTTGTTTTATAATGCTAGCTTAGCACATCATAGCTTTTGTAATTTTTTCTACATTAGGCAAACAACTATATTGAGCGCAAGCTACTGATGGGAGGTTTTATTGAATTGCAAGCTTCTGCTACAAGTTCGCAGGCTGGTGTGCAATATGTTACTGTAACTGATCTAGTGTCACATTGTCTTAATTCTGCCGTACTGGCTTTCTTTCTAGTGCTTACTCGAATCACTTGCAGATTAAGGCAAAAAAGGCCTCTTGGAGCATGGGTTCTTCCTTTCCCCTTAAGAAAGCCACAAGGGCTATTCCAAAGATTCAAATTGATGATGACACTGAACTGATTGATGAAGACAGCCTCTTGACTGAGGAAGACTTGAAGAAACCACAAATTCCAGATGGTATAGTCACAAGACCTAGACCTTTGTTTTTTTTCCTGAATTCTGTACAAATTTCTGTTTAGGTCTAGATTATGAACTGTTCCTTGTTGTTTCATCAGATGGGGATTGTGAAGTGGGAGCCACAAAAAAAGCATGCAAGAACTGTACATGTGGGAGGGCTGAGGCCGAGCAGAAGGTTCAGAAGCTAGAGCTCAGTGCAGAACAGATCAGTAATCCTCAGTCCGCTTGTGGCGGTGTAAGTAAAATATTTGCTTTATGGACATACAATGCCCTTGGTGACTGATTTGGAAAGACTGTAATTGTTGCATACATTCCAACACATTGTCGATTGAATCTCGCATTATTATCTTTGATGTGATAATGCAGTGTGGGTTGGGTGATGCGTTTCGATGTGGTACTTCCCCATACAGAGGCCTTCCACCATTCAAGTTGGGCGAGAAGGTTTAACAGTTCTTCCTATTTTTAGATTAGATTCATACGAAGTGTCACAGGACATAGATTTAGCTCGTTATACAATATCCTGACTTATGTTTCTTGATTGGCAGGTTTCCTTGTCTGACAATTTCCTTTCGGATGACATATGAGGATAGAGAACAGCAGCGAGATCAGGAGATAGGAAATCGCTTCTTTGATTTGTTCGTTTGTTAGTACGTTACATTGTTCGTGAAGTGTGTGGGCTATGAATATAGCAAAACAACAGCATTTGAAATAGTCCGTGTTAGCGTGACAATGCATTGCCCTTTCAGTTTCCAGGTGAAGTAAGTGCAACTTGTTTGTGCGTCTCTATTTGGGATACATGTAACTGGGGGAGAAAATACGTTGCATAGATGTTTCCCTATCGTTATTTAGCCTTAAGCTACACATGCCTGTCAGTTTGTATGTTGTCTTGTGAGGACAAGCAAAGTTTGAACGTTTATGTCATATTCTGAAAGACATTTGCTCAAAAAAAAATTCCAAAAGACAGACGAATTGGGTGTCTAATAAAGAGGCAACGAATTGAATCGAGCCTCCAAAATTTTAATTCATTCATGTCTTCCATTAATTCCTCCCTCCATCATCTATGATCATCTTTGGTAGAACCTAGGCCCAGGCACCCAACATCTGCAGCTCTCGTTGCTGTTGGTTACATTTTTTCTTTTTGTTATTTCTCTGAGCCTGTTTGCTTAGATAGAATTAGAAAAAGGGAATGGGAACTTGTTTCTCATAGAGGGAATTAGGTGAAGAAACTGGGAATTGAGAGTGATGTGTAGCTCTAGTTGTTTCATCTTTTGTTATCTCCCAAGTCTTATCTGTTTAGAGGGAATTGTGAGAAGATAGGAATTGAAAGGGATGCATTGCGAAATCTCTTTATTGGTTGGTGGGGTTGGAGATAAGAATTATAATTTAATTTATTTCTTGGTTGGTGCGAGTTGAGAAGGAAATTATAATTTAGAGTCGAACTAGGGGGATGAGAATCACGAAGGGATTGTGTCGCGACAAGGCCACCCTGCTCCTTTGTTCCACCTCGTCGGTGACTTGCTTTCCTCTTCCTTCACTGCTCGGCTTTCGGCTCTGTGTGCCTCGCTTGATGGCACCACCTCCATGCTGCTCCACCCCCTTCCCTCTCACCGCCACACTATCTTGCTCAACCTAATAGTGGTTGTGTATATAGATCCGCCACTACCGTCGCTCAACCGCCTTCGACCATATCCACGACTTTGGCGATGTGTCAGGACCCTGTCTAATTGACCGAATCCTAATTGTGCATATAGTACTAGTACCAGAAGATCATGGCTAGCACACACAATTTAACAATAATGGTACATTGCCTTCGAGTTACATTATTACAACATAGAGGACTACGCTCCCACAGGAAGTCACAATAATGGTACATTGCTTTCGAGTTACATTATTACAACATAGAGGACTACGCTCCCATAGGAAGTCACAACTTAATACATCAAACACGGCACGCAAACCAAGATACAGAGTAACACACACGGTGACGCATGAGCCCAACATGGCACGATTTATTCTAGTAGCTAGACTATTCCACAGGCAAAGCGGCAGGCAGGACACAACCCTACTCCTCGTCCTCGAAGTCCTCCTCGTAGTCCGGGTCCTCCTTGGATGGAGAGTCGTAGGGGGCCTCCTCGACTGTTGAAATTTTTTAAGAGGGGAAGGGGAATAGGGTGGGTACAAAGGTACTCAGCAAGTCGAGGATATATACAGATGGGGTTTAGTACAAATGGATGGCTTGGATAGTTTTGCGGAAATGCGTTTTTATCTTTTTCCTAGTTTTATAAAAGCACTTCTAAGAAAACTGTAAACTCAGATATTTATCTTTTGGGGGCTCATTCTCAAAATGCTCTCGCCATTCGGCCTCATGCCGTAGCGAGTTTCTTCCTCAGTCTCTTCCCGTTACGGGGAATAACTCGGAACAAAGGGTAGGTCAAAACCGCGCAAGCAATTCATGATAGGCCGAACCCAATTCATGAGGCAAGTCGGTAGTACCTATCTCAAGATCAAAACTCTTTCTCAACAACTTTTACTCAACTCAAATCCTTTTTGAAAATTCCTGTTTTTTGGAAAAGAAGAGCTACCATAGTTTTAACTTTGCAGAGTAGGTACGCTTTACCCTCGAGAGGCTACGCACCCAGAAGTGTTTCGCCACAAAGCCGTTAGATTCAAACACCAACGGCGACCGCCGGGAGTCTCCGTTAGGGTTTTTCGGCTAACAACTAGGCCCGTCCCATAACGGGACTCGAGGTCGTACTGTATGGCTCAGTTCGTAGGTCCATAGGACGAGCAGTCCTTAAACTAGAAGAGAGACCATAATTTAGCCCCGTTTTCTCAAAACGGTATCTTATTGCACCAAACCGGCAAAAGTGTCTTCCTAGTTTGAAAGTTTTTAGGGGAGAGAGAAAAAATCATTTTTCACTCATGGCATCGCCCTCGATGCTTCAGTCTTTCGCAAAGAATTTTCTTAAACCTTTTTCAATCATTTTCTCTTCGCACAATTTATTTTCACACACAAGAATTATTGTGTCATTTCAATAATATTATTTTTGGCATTTTTTCTAACATCAATGGAAAGTATATATACACAAGACTATTAGTAAATCCTTATGGTTTAAACCTATCACTAGTCTTACCATGATTTATTAGGTTGCATAACTAGTAGCTACCAAATACGATATTTTTTTGTTTTAATCTAGCATGCAAGTTTTTAATCCCTAATAAATCATTTTTAAAACAAAGCACCAGGCTCATAATATGATCAAGGAGACTTGCCTTGGTCAGAAGACGGGTAGGAGCAACCGGCGACGATAGACAGGTCTAACGCTCTTCGAGCTCCTAACCACGCGGACAACACATACAAGATAATACACCCATCCATCAGAAAGGAAAACATTTATATGCAATTTCGAAAATTATGCACGAAATAAATATACATGAAAATGTGATGCATGCACATGAAATAATAGACCAAGCTTTTAATAAATTAAGGTGCCATGCATGCATAACCATTTTATATTTTTATATTTTTATTAAATCAAGTATATGCATCGAACTAATATTTTTCGTCATTTTTCTGAGGTTTTTGAAAATCATTCGTTATTTGTTATTTAATGCAAAATGATTAGTTTAGTTTTTATTGTTACAGATATTAATATAAATAGAGAGTTATTGAATTTTGAATCATATTTATGTGTGCGCTTTGAACTCTGGAAAGCGTATTCTGCTCAGATATGTTTCCACTTATTCAAGGGCTAGCCATCCACACACTAGCACTAATCTCAAAGCATCTTTTTCAAGCTTTAGCCATGCAAGCATGCACATAGCACGCACAGCACACATCACGCCATTGGAGCACAATGGAGCTCGGCTAGCCGGCCGTGACGACCTCCGTTCGACAAACCGACTGTAAAAATAGATTCCTCTCGACTCAGCGCTTTCAAAGGGACCTAAAGTTGCGGTTTCGCCGACCGATTGGTTCCGGCGCCGGCGCACGTATTTATACACAATCTACCGGACATGTTCTTAGCTTGCTCGCATAGCTTCCATGGGAGCTCTAGCTTAACATGGCACACGCAGGGGAGACTACGGCCACCCCGGGATCATCTTCCCATGCCCATGCGCACCTAGAAGTGTGCAGAGGCTTACCGAGGCGACGGCGAGCTTAGCGCTACGACGGCAGCTTCCTTCTTAACTTGGTAGTGTTCCGGGCTCCTTCGGTGCTGCGGTAGGGAGGATGAGAGGAAGCGAGTAAGGAAGTGACTAAGAAATGGAGGAAGACCATGGGATTGAACAAAGCTCACCGGGAAGAAGTACAGGGCTCGGCGTGGCGCAAGGCGAGAAGAAACGCGGTGCACAACGCTTAATTTATAGGCGGAGACGTCTCGATCTTAATCTCGCTGGGAGCAACGATGGACAGGCGACGCGAAGGTGCGGCCAGAGCACAGTGGCAAAGACGCGACGACGAGGCGCGGTCTTGGTGAAGTCAAACGCGCAGAGCGTGCGTGCACGGCGCAGACGAGCGTTGGGTGGAGTAACTCGCAAGCGACAGCTGAGTTATGGTGGTAGAGATAAGCTCACAGTGCAGAGGTAGAACGGAGTGACGGGCGAGGCTCAGCACGAAGAGAACAGAGGGCTTCAAGCCCAACAGAGAGAAAAGATAAGGATTTACACTTTTTGTTTGCTCCATAGAGCCGACGAATTGAATCGAGTCTCCAAAATTTTAATTCATTCATATCTTCCATTAATTCCTCCCTCGATCATCTATGATCATTTTAGGCCCTGTTCTTTTGAGCTGATCTTAAGGGCTAAAATGACTGAATTTCAAGCACCTCTCGAGATTGTCTTAAGATTTAGATCTATTTTGTTGAACTTGCATTTTAAAGCGTTAGGACCCACCTTCAAAACAACAAAAAAACATACTCAAAAAACACAAAGCATATGATTTTTTAAAATGTAGATAAGCCGCTAAGCTGTTAAGCCGTTAAACTGAAAAGAACTAGACCTTAGGCGGAGCCTAGGCCCAGGCACCCAGCATCAGCGGCTCTCGCTGCCGCTGGTTACATTCTTTTGTGTTATTTCCCTGAGTATATTTGCTTAGAGAGAATTAGGAGAAGGGAATGGGACATGTTTCTCAAAGAGGAAATCAGGAGAAGAAACTGAGAATTGAGAGTGATGTGTAGCTCTAATTGTTTCATCTTGTCTCCCAAGTCTTGTCTATTTAGAGGAAATTGTGAGAAGATAGGAATTGAAAGGGATGCATTGCAAAATCTCTTCATTGGTTGGTGGGGTTGGAGATAAGAATTATAATTTAATTTATTACTTGGTTGGTGGGAGTTGGAGAAGGAGATTATAATTAGAGTCGAACTAGGGGATGAGAATCACGACGGGATTGTGTCGCGACAAGGCCACCATGCTCCTTTCTTCCACCTCGGCGGCGACTTGCTTTCCTCTTCCTTCCCTGCTCGGCTTCTGACTCTGTGCGCCTTGCTTGATGGCACCGCCTCCATGCTGCTCCACCCCTTTCCCTCTCACCGCTACACTGTCTTGCTCAACCTAACAGTGGTTGTGTATATAGATCCGTCCACCACCGTTGCTCAACCGCATTCGACCATGTCCACGACTTTGGCGATGCCACCCCTCCGATCCCCTCCCCACCGCTGGTCTGTCGCCACCCTGAGCTTCCTTTAAGCCTGACGAAAAACATAACACCCCCACCCCAACCATAATCTAAACCCATACCTAGCGATGGCAGTGACAACATCGACGAGGTCAACGATGGCGTGGACAAAGAAGGAGCGTGGTGGAAGCGCCGCGTGTGAGTGGAGGCATATCTCGTCAAAACCTACCCAGATGGGATACCGCCCCACAGTTTTCTATATGATTTATATCTTAAATAGAGTGAATTTACTTCACCATCCAACCCTAGACACTAAAGAATTTTAGTCTCACTTAAATTATTATTTCCATGCCCTATCTATACGGATGTACCCACTCAAGGCGACCAAACCCCGTGCACAAGGACCTAGGACTTGTCTCCTTGGTGAACTTCTCTCCTAGATCATCAATCCTCTGCTAGGGTTCTCCACTAGCCATTCCCACTTCCCCATCTCTCCCTCGTTTCTCGGTCCTAGGTTATGTGCGTGTTTGTTCGTAGCCACCTGACCAAATCGAACAAAAAAAAAAGGTTAACAATGTGGTTGGCATGAATCCGAAACAATTTGGTTGAAAAAAATTGACTTGGCTTGAAAAGAGGTTTTGCTCCAATACTATTCAATGAGAGAGATCTAATCCAAAATGCGAAAGAGTTAGAAACCCCCTCTTGATAGTATGGCTAATAATAAAGAGAGAACATAGCTAGTGACTTGAATCGACTCCAAGCCAGAAAAACTAGCAAATAAAGTTCTTAAACTTATCTTAAAAGCTTGATGCCACATTGAAGAGGATAATAGAAAATGAGCCTTAAATGCTCAGAAGGGCTAAGTGAAATTTTAATCCTTCATCAACACCAAAACTCCATAAAAAGAATAATAGGTCTGAATAATCTTGAAATTAGGGGGGGTCGAGATGCTTACAAATTACGGACGTTAACCTTCGTGGTAAGGTTAGCTATGTTCACGTTTGGTTGATATTGAACAGAGACGGTTGTGTTGAAATTGCAGGATTCGATCGGTCCTGATCGAAAATCAGATTGTCTACGTTGAGCTCTCCACTAATTGAATTACCATTTACCTGTCGGAAAATCGAGCACCATATTGCACCCGACTATACCCACCATGGACATGGTCACATTACCCAGGGACTTACCGAATTTGGCCATCATGCCACCAAATCCGAGTGTAGCGCCATCAAATCCGACCATGACACCTCCGGAGCAACCACCCAATGGTCTCAAGCCCCATCACCGCGTCGCCGCCAACCTCCTCAAGTCGAGCCACTGAGGAAGAAGCCCTTCAGATCTAGCCGTGAGGAAGGTGGAGAGGCCCTTCAGATGTGGCCGTCCCCAATGCCCTCCCCGCAAGCCGACACTGCGACGCCACATAGCCATTGCGATGACAAAGCAGAACCACATGGCTGCCCCAAGTTTGGCCATCGCTAGCCTGGATGCTAGCCGTCCCACGGTGCCGCCAGCTTGCCTCTAGCAGGTCAAGAAAGGAAGGGGGAGGGGGAAGTTGCATAGGAGGGTTCGCTGCTGCCGTCGCCAGGAGGGAGCGGTGCCAACGAGGGTGAACCGTTGGTGCGGAGATTGTGTCGCCCGAGAACCACACAACGAGTTGGTGTGACCGTTAAAACGCGGAGGATTTCTTAGCACATGAATCGATAAAATCGGCAAAGAAATTTACTAAAACAAAAGATGCTATAAGAAAAGAAACTCTTGCTACTTAATGGTAGCAATTCAAATAAGGGCTAATTTTAATTAAATTACCAACAACTGGAAAGGTAAATATGAGTAAGCATTGCCTGCCAAGGAAGCAAGCCCTCTTCCCTTTGTCATCCTCATTGCTCAAAGCCCTGCCACGCGGGGTGGGTGCCCTGTTCTTGGTCGGATCGAGCGCTTCTGTGGTGGCGGATAGATCGGGATCGAGCTATGAGATGATGGCCGTGACAGATGTGGGTTCCTCGCTGCCTCGTTTAGTCGTCACTGAGCGGAGCTCGAGCCTCATTTGAGCTCAAGCCAAGCCCGGCTCTCTTGCAGGTTGTAGACTAGTAGCCCACCACGATCTGTTGTCATCTGTTGTTTTCCTCTCTCCTCCCCTCGCTGCGTGGCCGGTGACCTCGTCAAGTTGGCATCCAGCCGCCGCTCCCTTCTGGCGACTGCTGCCTCGCCTGCTCCTGCGGAGTCACAGCACCAAGGCGCCGCCTCCACTATGGTACTCTCCCTCCCCAACCTCATCTCTCCCTCCTTTTTGTTTTTCCCCCTAGATTTTGTCAGCCCGGATTTGATCCAAATTCGACTGATCAGTTTGTGTTCTCTCAAAAATTTCCCACAGAAAAGGCTTTAAAACACCAGCGCTTTTTTTTTAAGACTGTTTAGGAATTTTCCCCGATTTTTAATTTTGAACTCTAAATCGTTTGATGACGCACATGGAACCTGGGAAACTGCCCCTGCCCGGGCGGTGGATCCGCCACCACTTAACGAAACCAAATGAATTTAGACACAAAGGGTGGTAATTTACACACTACTTGTTGTTTTGACCTTGTGTTCTAAAAAATAAACTCTACCATTTCTTGGTTAATCTTCCGGAAGACCGGAAGTACTACTTTAGCTACTCAAATTAAGGGCGTAGTTTTCTATAATGGAAATTACCATGCAGTTAGCTACAGTTAACTAACTGTCAAGAAAACCTGACATTGTATGCTTCTCTCACTGGAGGCGTTTCCGGGACAGGTTTTTTGTGAGTGTGCTCATTCTCTTCATGATCCTCGTCATATGTACGTTCTGAATATCTATCCGTTAGCTTCAGATATAATTTACTTTCTTGCCTTCTACATGTCTATAAGCTTATTAATGCAATTTAAGCTGTTAACGTTTATGGGGTGCTCCACATTATTGTTGATTTATTTAGTCTTTTTTCCTCACAGGTGGTCGGGTTTGGGCGGTATATCCTGTTGTTTTCTCAATCAGCAATTTTTGTGGCATCTTTCACTGCATAATTACAGCTGTCTTAGCTGTATTTACCATCACAAGTTATTGTTTGGCCTCTTTTAAATCTGCTGGTGCCCCAGTAAATATAAGGTGGGGCAACTACCCCATGGTTGGGAAAAGTGATCTTGAGAACTACACCTTCTGTACATATTGTAGCAAACCAAAGCCCCCAAGAGCACATCATTGCCGATCTTGTAAAATGTGTGTGGTGGACATGGATCATCATTGCCCATTTGTATGTTGGATAATCCTGAAATAATGCTTTCTTGATATATTCTGTTCTGTTGTATTATTCTGTTGCTAATTAGTTTTGATATGTTGCATTCCCTTTTTTGTGTGTTTGTCTGCAGATTGGGAATTGTGTGGGAGCTTCAAATCACCAAGCTTTTGTCATTTTTCTGATCTCTGTGGTCGTTAGTTGCAGCTATGCTGCTGTTATGACCATCTATGCGAGTTATCAAATATGGCCCCCTCTAGATTTCCAAAATCTAGCTTCCGTAATAACTTCGTATAGCATACATTATACGAAGTTATACGACGATAAAATCGGCAAAGAAATTTACTAAAACAAAAGATGATATAAGAAAAGAAACTCTTACTACTTAACGGTAGCAATTCAAATAAGAGCTAATTTTAATTAAATTACCAACAATTGGTAAGGTAAATATTAGTAAGCATTGCCTGCCAAGGAAGCAAGCTCTCTTCCCTTCGTCATCCTCACTGCTCACAGCTCTGCCACGCGGGGTGGGTGCCCTGTTCTTGGTAGGATCGGGCGCTTCTGTGGCGGCGGATAGATCGGGAATCGGGATCGAGCTGTGAGACGATGGTCGATGGCCGTGGCGGATGTGGGTTCCTCGCTGCCTCGTTTAGGCGTCACCGAGCGGAGCTCGAGCCTCACTTGAGCTCAAGCCAAGCCCGGCTCGCTTGCAGGTTGGTAGACTTGTAGCCCACCACGATCTGTTGTCTTCTCTCTCGCTCCGCCTTGCGGTCAAAATCGGTTTAATGGGGCTAAACGGAACGGTTTGTAAACGGTTTTATCAGTGATTTATCCCGACTAGGTGACTGTTTAGGCAATGAACTATCATTTTAGGGGGTAAACTGTTTAGGCAATGAACTATTAGTCATTTATCAGTGTCAATGTGAATTATTATTCATGTGAGTTAGTGACTATGAAACTATGAATTGACTTCTAAGTTATGAACTTGCTATGATTATTAATTTAAAATGTATAAGCCTCCATTATTGTACTAAAAATCTAAAATGAAATCACATTTTTAGATTTTTAATCATGTATTTGTACCATTTTTATGGCTACAGTACAAAACCGTTTAGGCCGTTTAATCCCGTGTAAACGGTCTAAACACTAAACAGGAGGTGGCCGACTGACTACCGTTTACCGTTTAGGTGAACCATGGTGTGTACTAGTTACTGATCCAGGGACTAGTACAGTAAGGCACATAAGGGACTCGACTCGTTCAGGCGAGTCCCGACAGAGTTGGTATCAGAGCCTTGGCTATAGGACGCAACCTAGGTAGTCTGGAAACTCTTTAGAAATTATTTTGCTCGTAATAACTTCGTATAGCATACATTATACGAAGTTATACGATTTTCCCCGGAGCCTCCTCCTCCACTCGCTGCCTCGCCGTGGGCCCCGCCACAGTACGTCGCCGGCGTGGAGTCCGGGCCACGCCAACCTCCACTTGCGCCGTGGACCCCACCACCGTTGTCCTTTCCGCGGTGCCGGCTATAGATGCCACGGCTCGTCGTCGCTCTCCTTCCTTCCCCTCTCGGTCCCGGGCACCACAGTGCCATAGATGAAGCCAAAGGTAAGCCACGGTGAGCCCACTCCGCCTGAGCCATCCTCCACTGCCCCTCCATATCGAAGCTCGCCGCCGCTGCGTCTCTATCCCGGCCGATCCATCTCCACGCCGCCACGCCAGACGAAGCCTCGCCGTCCCAAATCCGCACCACCCTAAGCTCCCCCTCACCTTCCCGTAGCTCCCCGTACCACCTACACCGCCCCTCTCGTTGCCGGTGACCTCGCACGCCGTGCGCCGCTGATCTCCTCCCCGACCCGCCGCTAGGTCGCCGGCGATGATTTCCCGAGCCGCCGACCCCACCCCGAAACCCCCTCGGCCCCTCTCCATTTCCCCTCACCTACCCTCGCCGGAGCGCCGCCGCCGTTGCCGGAATCGCCGCCGCCGAGCCTCCCGCCACCTCTCGCCGATAGGCGGGTCCCATCCCTTCAGCCTCCTCCCAACCCTGTGTCGCTGCCATTCGGGGCCCAGCCGTCAGCGCCTCCAGCTCCCCTTCGGCCGAGCCGAGCCGGGCAGGCCAGGCCGAGCCGGCCCAGCCGCGAGCCAGCCCAGCTAGCAGCCTCCCGTGTGCCGCAGCCCGTCAGCCCCACCGGCCCAATCTCGCCCCGCGCGCGCGTTGGTTCTGGGCCGTGCCTGGTTAGCCGGCCCACTGCTATTTTCTTTAATTATTTTTCTGCAGAAATTTGTAATTTTCATATCTTGTGCAAAACAACTCCAACTTCAATGAAATAAATTTCTATAAATTCAAAAAATTACATACTTTAATTTGAAAATGTCATTGGCATCATTGCATTCATATTTTTGTAATGTTGCATTTATTTGTGATTATTTGTTTGCGCTAGATCCGAATACCGGCGTCATTGGAGCCGAGGACGACCTATCCGTACGCCCGGAACACTATATTCACGGCAAGTCATTGTTGACTTTTTCCATACAATATTTTTTCATCATATTGCCACCTAGATTAATAAATGATTCATTTGAATTGTTAAGATGCATATTATGTGAAATCTAAAAATACTAGTTGATTAGGCTGATTAGTTAAATGCCCAGCAAATTTATTATTATCGTATAACCCTGATCCTTGTCACCGTAGGAATATATAACTTGTTTATTGCCATTTCATTGATTAGTTGATCGTTAAATGCTTACCCCTGCTATTTATTACTTGTAGTGGTCATTGTTATTTCATGTGAACTGCAATGTTTGAAATACGTGATTTAAAGATAGTTGGCGCTGTCGTGTTTGATAAAATGGGACTATTGGGGTACAATAGTTGGTATTGTAAAAGGAAAATTATTTTCGCAAAACCCTGGTTTGGGTGGATGGTTGTTTGGATTGGTGCAGTCCGCATGAGACTTGGGCCCAGTGTGGGAACCACCCAAATCCCTTAGGACCGAGTCCTTGAGGTAGTCAAACTAAGTTCAACAGTGCGACCACGAGTGCTTGTATGGTGTCGGTGTCTGGGAATCGCGCTCCTGAAGAGCAGCGGGTCCACGGACCGGCAGACGAATTTGTAGTTGGAGTGAGGCCCAATGACAACCCTTCTCAGCAACCCAGGTGGCGACCGAGCCTACGGGGGCTCAGGCCGCGCAGTCTTCCCGGACGAGGCCTGGTGCGACTTGGCAACCCGGGTACGGGTCCTTCGTACGGTGAAAGGTGAGAAGAAGGGAGAGGAGAAGAAAGAAGAGAATACAAACCACGGAGACACGAGTGATTTTATCCTGTTCGAGCCCCCACTGCCGGGTAATAGCTCTACTCCAGCCTTGTTGATTATATGGTGGAAAACAGTACAAGGGTGCCGAGACCGGGCTTGAAGGCACCGATCCCAAGCTTAATGAGGTGTCTAAGAACTACGACTACTGCTAAGGAAGCTTCGGATGCTTGGGTGATTGCGCGGTGGAATCGTCTGAGATTGCTTGGCCCCCTCGAGGATCTAGGCCTCAGGGAAGCCCTGGTCATGGCCACCCTGCAGAAGGGGTGCTGCAGGCGTGCCCTCTGGTAGCTCGGGCATGGGACTGTGGCCAGCGTAGAAATCCTCCATCTGGCGAGCCCACGTGCGGCAGTTGCGCAAGTCGTGGCCGGGGCGTTGGTGGAGACGGCAGAAGAGACTGGAGTCATGGAACGGGTCCTCACCCCTGTTCTGCTGCTGCTGCGGCGGGGAGGTCGGCCCTGAGGAGGCCCTTGGCCGCCGCGTGGCCTGCCTCCAGCCTGGGGAAGCCGCTGCGGTTGCTGCTGCGGCGGACGCTGCGGCGGCGGGCGCGCCGGCAGGGGACGTTGTGGCAGCGGGCTCTCGGGCGGATTAGGCTCAACTGCCGCGATGAACTTGGCGGGTTGCTCCGACCGCTTCTTCTTCTTGTCCGCCTCGGCCTTGCCCGGGCCGTCGCCGACCTTGGCCTTCTTCTTCGCACGGCCCCTCTTGCGCTCGACTGCCTCGGAGGCGTTGACAAGGGCCGCGGTGCGGAAGAGCTTGCTCGCGGTATAGACCGGGTGGAGCTCGAGGTCTTCAGTGTAGCGTCCATCCCTCACGCCGTCCTTGTAGGCCTCGATGATGGCCTCATCGGAGATGCAGGAAATTGTGTTGCGGGCTCTGACGAACCGGCACACAAAGTCCTGGAGACTTTCGTCGTCTCGCTGCACCACAAGCTTGAGGTCCTGGGGGCGCCCAGAGCGCGCGTAACATCCCTGGAAGCTTGTGCGGAGGGCGTCCTACAGCTGAGCCCAACTGCGGATGGAACCGGGCCGTTGGTTCAATAGCCAGGTTTGGGCCATACCCTCGAGCACAGTGGGGAAATAGTTGACCATGACGGCCTTGTCTCCACCCAAGGCCCGGATGGCGGTGGTGTAGATGGAAAGGAACTCCTCGGGATTTTTACTCCCGTCGAACTTCTCGATTGGCCCGGGCTTGAACCTTGGTGGCCATGGCGCCTCACGGAGAGCGCGAGAGAAGGCGGAGCATCCTGGCGCGGGCCTTGGTGGGAAAAAATTCTGCCTGGGGCACGCGTCGAACCACCGGCGGAGGAGGCTGCCTTCGCCAGGCGCGAGCGGCTGCGGTTGTGGCGGCAGCGGCTCTGAGCGCCGTCACGGTCGGAGCGGCTTTGAGTGCCGCTGTGGCCAGACTAGCTCCCGCTCCAGGCGTCCGGGCGACCGCCTCCATTTTGTTCCTCGTGCCGGCTGATGCCGCAGGTGATGGTACCGAGGCCCTCAGCGATGGCTGGACATAGGTCTGCCATGGTGAAGCCGCGAGGGTTCTTCTCCAGGTCGCGGAAGACTGTAGTGATGGCGCGCGCCTTCTGCTGGCTGCGTAGGAGCGGGTTCATCATTGTCTCGACGAGGGAGTCGACCGGTGGGCGTCCCGGAGGGGTGCGCAGGCGACGATCCTCCTCGCAGGTCCCCTCCATGACGTGGCGGACGGCATTGTTGAAGAATTCCTGGGCCGCAGCGCGACGGTGCAGCTGCTCCTGGGTCTCCTCATCCTCGGCACCGCCATCGACCGCGGCTGTGAAGACGCAGCGGGACGTGCGCGAGGCCGGGGGAAATGCCCCAGTGTCACCAGCAGAAGTAGCAGAGTCACCAAGCAGTTCGAACACCATGGGAGTCTCGCTGACATGGGTCTCAGAGGGATCCAGCTCAGGGAGCGACTCCTCGGGGCGAAGATCTGCCCCATGGCGAGAGAGGCATCAACCTCCATCTCATCAGCCCCGGCTTCGGCGAGGTACTCCTCCCGCCAGCCGTCGTACGATGGGACCAAATCGTCCAGATCATCGCACTCATCGAACTCGAGGTCCAGGACCTCGTCGCTGCTCGGAACCTCAGGCATGTCCGAGGGAGCGGAGTGCTGAGGGCTAGTCATAGGCTCCACGGTGGGCGCCAGCTGTTGGTGTCTGGGAATCGCGCTCCTGAAGAGCAGCGGGTCCACGGACCGGCAGACGAATTTATAGTTGGAGTGAGGCCTAACGACAACCCTTCTCAGCAGCCTAGGTGGCGACCGAGCCTACGGGGGCTCAGGCCTCGCAGACATCCCGGACTAGGCCTAGTGCGACTTGGCAACCCGGGTACAGGTCCTTCATACGGTGAAAGGTGAGAAGAAGGGAGAGGAGAAGAAAGAAGAGAATACAAACCATGGAGACACGAGTGATTTTACCTTGGTTCGAGCCCCTAGTGCCGGGTAATAGCTCTACTCCAGCCTTGTTGATTATA
This sequence comes from Raddia distichophylla, assembly GCA_005191435.1. Taxonomy (NCBI): domain Eukaryota; kingdom Viridiplantae; phylum Streptophyta; class Magnoliopsida; order Poales; family Poaceae; genus Raddia; species Raddia distichophylla. The sequence continues at coordinate 301,563 of SPJY01028077.1, read as the reverse complement.
TGGTGGAAAACAGTACAAGGGTGCCGAGACCAGGCTTGAAGGCAACGATCCCGAGCATACAGAGGTGTCTAAGGACTACGGCTACTGCTATGGAAGCTTCGGATGCTCAGGTGATTGCGTGGTGGAATCGTCTGAGATTGCTTGGCCCCCTCGAGGATCTGGGGCCATTCCTTTTATAGGCGCGGCGGGTCGCCCGAGGCTGATGTGGTGGTCCCGCGCCGATCTTTGCTTTAGTGGCGATGTTCTTGTCTCATTCCGGGGCTCTGTCTGGTCTCGAGCCTGCAGGGAGAAATTGGTCAGCTTAGTACTGGACACGTGTTGTCTTGGAACGCCGATACGGGGAGAAACCTTCTTTAGGGAGAATGCACTTTCCCTTTATCCCCGATATAGCATTGACTGGGCCAGGCCAGCCCCGCGCCGCCTGTTGGGGGTGTCGCGTAGCGTAACAACTGTTCGCTGCCTGCCAAGGAGGGCAAACAACAAACCAAGCTGCCCGCATGCTCTTCCCCGGGCCGCGGGCTCCCGGGGAAACGCAGTTCTTCCCGGTCAAGACAGGGGAAAGTGTGGTGGGTCATGACAGTTGTCGCCACCTGCCCACGAACAGGCGGACTGTCCGCGGGGCCTTCTCCCGGGCTAAGGATAGCCCGGGAGGTGTGCCGCGCCTCTAGCAAAGATCCAGGGAGACACGGTTGACCTGGTCAAGCCCGGGGGAGACCCTAGCGGGCTAAACGCTTCCTTTAGTACGGCGGCCAGGGGGGCCTTTTGGACCTCCTGTTTGCATGGTGGGCTGGTACGGAATTGGCGCAAGACCCATCTCAATGTGGGCCGCTTATCAATCACCAACATATGGGCAGGCCATGGTCGAGTACCCTTCAAGTTCTTAGTTTGGGCATCTCACTTGGTTGAATAGAGAGCGTAGAATCCGTAGCACACGGTGTCACGCAGACTATGAATCTATTGGTGTAAGAGGGGGCTGTTGGCAACTGAGGACCAGCCCAGAGGTGGAATCCCTAGCGGAGATGTCCAAGCTAGGAATGAATTGGTTAAAGACCTTGTGGTGGTTTACTTTGCAAATTACCTCTCGTGGGTAAAGCGTGCAACCTCCACAGAGTGTAGAACTGTCTAGACAGCCGTGCCCACAGTCAAGGGCGGGCGACGGAGCGCTGCCTCATGGTTGTCTTTCACACTTTTGTTTTCGAAATGACGTTTTAAAGTGAAAACACGGTAGGACGTCGTGAGATTTGTTTTGGGCCTTCGCAGCAGGGCGCTGTGGAGTGACTGTTATTTCATGGCAGGGGCCATGAGTTGGCAGTGCAATTGACCCTGAGATATTCAGATTGACATGGCAGGTGCCATCAGCTTATGAGCTTTACATGGCAGGACGCCATGAGACTTTTGTTTGACTCGACAAGCCGCCTTGAGTCCTGTTATGACATGGCAGAAAGCCATGAGTTGACCTTGGTGGGTAAAACCGGCAGGTAGCCAGAGTTTCAAAAGAAAAATATTTGTTTTAACTCTTCTTAACTCTTTTCCACATTTTCAAAGATATAGAAACATTTATAAAGTTGGTTTTTCCGCAAAATAAACCCTAATCCCTCCTTTGCTAAGCCCTCATTTGCATATGTCAATTTGGCTTGCGAGTATTTGCACATATACTCACCCTCGCGTTCACTCGCGGGGCTGCTCAATGGTGAGCCCGAAGACGGTGACTTCGCCAATGGTGAGCCTAAAGACGGTGACTTCGCCAATGGTGCCTAGGACGTGGACTACTCCGACACCTAGGATCGCTACTACAGCCTTGCCTGTGGGATTGTGTTGGAGTTCTCTTTTGAATTTTATTATGTACCCATGCTTCCGCAGTTGTATGGCCTGCGTGCCAGTCTTTTGTATTATGAGCCTTAATGGCCGCACTCTGATGTAATATTTATAGTTTTAATAAGAATGGTTATGATCCAAGTTCTGGAAACCTTTGTGTACTAGCTACTGATCCAGGGACTACTACAGTAAGGCACAGAAGGGACTCGACTGGTTCAGGCAGGTCCCGACAGTAAAGGATGGAGTGCAAACTTAATTAAATCTGCCACATAAAATATTCCAGTGTTGTGTGTTGATAATTGTGATGCATCTTGTTGATATTACAAACTTTTCTGTTAGGCATAGTTTGGTAAATTGATAAAGCTATGGGATTGCCATTAGTTTTGTTTTCTGTGAGTATGAGATATATAAGTCAATGAATGATCATGCTATTGTTATTCTTAACTGTAGCTAACTCACTGCAACAAGAGAGAGAGAGAGAGAGAGAGAGATAGAGAGAGAGAAAGAGATAGAGAGAGAGAATGGAACCAACTTGTAGCTTGTAACACAGCTGGAGATGACGTTACTAGTTCTTCAGTTTGCCTGCCTGCTTGGTTGCTACGTGCAAGTCAATCATGGCTGTTTTGTATACTTTCATGAACTAATAAAGTGGTTTTGTCTACATGTAGGTTTTGGTGATACAGTGTATATTCCACTCCATTGAAGGAGACATTTACAGAAATATTTGCAATGGACAAACTTCATTTGATTATCAAGAGCCATTAGTTTGTCTAAATGGAGAAGTGCATATGAAAACCCTTAGCCTCGAGCTCAGCGAAAAAGAAGGCTATTTGGCATTAGTATTTTGGTGGATATTTCACTTACATTGATTCACTGGAATAATTTCAGCTGATGCTAAAATATAGTGTGGTCCTCCTATGAATTCATTGCCTACAAACAATCTTGAGGTGCTGATGGTTATTCAATAAATTGCAATATCTGAAGTCATGTATGTCATCATTATTTGTGCCGAGCTATAGATCCCATCTTTCATGTCTCCAGTAGAAATCAACTTGAAAGATTAAATTTAGAATGATGCTAGGAGGTTGAAAAACGCTTGGACCACGCCTTTTTTTGGTGTTAATACACTGACATGTATAGGAAAAGAAACCCCACTCATATTGTTTGTACCATTAACACTAAACTAGCATTGGTAAACTGATTGGTAATCTTATTATAAATGTGTAGCAATGTAGCATGGTGGTGTAATTCTATCTGTGTGATTTTGACATTTTGGCCTGATACGATGCATTTGCCCTTTGGCCTGCTTATCTTAACAGAATATATTAAATGCTGTCACCTTTGTAACAATTTCACTGCACCTTTTTGTGGCCTTGCATGAAATCAGCAATTTGGAATTCTGGGCGCTGCCCGCGGCGGTTCCTCCAATGGTTTTTCTGGCTGTATATGGACATATCAGTCATGGGCTGAAATATCAAATATCACGATCACAGATGGCTAAGCTAAATAGGTGTCATCAGTTTATACTTTATAGTGTTGCTATTATAATGGTGATTGTGTTGCCCTTCTGACTCTTCAATGGGAAGCCGGCTGTGCAAACTGTCTGCAATTTCAGCTCGGCTGAGCCTCTGAGCTAGTAATCCTAGAGAAACATTGGTATGCAAGCAAGGTTGTCTTCAAGTGGGGAGTTAGGCTTGTGTTGCATAGCACTTTCATCAGGTTTCATGTAGGTTTCATGTTTGCATGCAGGTACACAAGGAAGCGGGTAATTTGTTTCAGCTGCTTGTAGCTGTGAAGGGAGGCCTCATTCGGGGGACCCACGGTTCTGTCACGATCGGGTGGGACCAATGCCTGCTCCGTACGTTAACGTGATCGCGTCGCTGGCACCGCCCGATGCTTATCCTACGGCCAGGATGACGTGGGACTGTGGGAGGCCAGGCTCTGAAAACATGTCCCCGTGAAACCGTGGAAGTTGGCACGCGCCCCGCACGTGCGGTAACATCTTCCGCAGGTTTCCCCTTCTTCCTTTCTTTTACTATAACTTGTTGCATATTAATGGAAAAAATGGGTGCATATCACACTTTGGTCTTGCTGCCTCACGCGACCAATCCACTATGGCGAAAGGGGTGAACGGCGGAGTTGAAGAGGGACGGCTTTGTGAAGCCGGGGTCCTGGAGGCTTCCTGGCGCAGCCCGGGAGCCAGAGCCCGAGCCTACCGAGCTGGTATGCTTCGAGAGCTCGGCCACCTGCGGGTTCCACGCGCCGGAGTCGCAGTTCATGACGGACCTCTTCGCTTTTATGGAGCTGCGTCCGGAGAATCTGTCCGCACAATCTTACGTCCATCTGTCCATCTTTGCGCACCTGTGCGAGGCGTTCTGCGGGGTGCGCCCAACGGTGAGCCTCTTCCAGCCGTACTTCGAGCTGCAGTCCGCTGGCCATCGCGCGGGCAACGGCGGGGTTTTCTACCTCACCACTCGCCGGACCCGGGGTACCCTAACGTACCCGGAATATGAGATCAGGACGAAGGTCGACGGTTGGCCCCGCCGGTGGTTCTATCTGAGCCGCGGGGGCTCGAACTTGGAGTATTCCTTGGCCGCGCTAGATACCCCGATCTTCGCGCGCAGCAAGCCCCTGCTGGAGGACCAAGTGACGGCGTACGAGATTGCGGAGCTCGCCCAGAAGGGCTTGACGGGCTACGACATCGTCAACAGCTTCGTCCGGCACCGGATCAGCCCGCTGGGGCGCCGCGAGCGGTGCGTCAGCGAGATGGGCGGCTGGGAGGATCCGGACCGGGATTTCCATCATGGTAAGCGCCTGCCGCGATGCTTTATTTGATTTTGGGTCGATGCACGTTGCGACCATTTGTGACGTTCTGCAGGACTCTCGGCCCGCAATGTCATGAGGATCGCGGGCATGCTGCTGCCCATGGGCAAGAATCCTTATCCCAAAAGAATCGCGAGGGATAAATTGTTCGCAGTATGTGCCCGTAGGGTGTTCGACCAAATTCCAGGCCGTATGCGTCCTTCGAGTCCTGATGGCCCGGGCTGACACTTCGTATGCAGCGAATGTGGGGTGTGGCCAAGGAGGCCACGAAAACTACGGGCTCCGTAGGAGAGCCTTTGGATGTACAGCCACTGGCGGCGCATTCACCGTCAGGAGGATTGCCGGCGGCGCCGGGCGGGGAATCAGCCTCATCGGCGATGTCAGGCGAGGGAAGCCCGGCGCCGGCCTCGACCGTGGCGGGCGCGGCATAGGCACGCGCGGAGATGCGGGCAGGAAAACGCATGGCACCGGCGCAGGTGAGTTTCTCCCCTTGACGCGGGCCAGGTGTTGGGCGCTCAGCTAACCTCAGCCTACGAAAAAGAGGAGGATGTACCAGCTCGCCCAAAACAACGATGAAGAGGATGTCGTGCCCGCAGCGGGTCCGACGCTAGGAGTGATGCCGCGGCGGGGGCCCGCGAAGAAGGTCGCTGCAGGCCGGAAGAAAACAGTCGTGCCAACCACAAGCTGCGTTGGTGGGCTAGAGACGGAGCTTTTTCTGCGCCCTACACCGGGGGTGTACGAGGGCATGGAGCTTGAACCAGCGTGTAAGTCACTCGCACAGCCCACTACCGTTTTGCCTCTGTATCTGATCGCTCTGTGTGTTTCTGACTGCAGTGCGTAGCGCCGAGGTGGCAGCCGACGTGCGGCCTCCTTCCGCCGAAGACCGGGCGATTGAGGGTGAATTGATCAAGCCCGTGGGGGAGTTGATGCTGGAGCCGCGTCAGGGAGGAGAACCGCTTCCGCCCAGGGAGGAGAGAGAGGTGCTCCTATCACGGCTGTTGGAGACCGGCGAGAGGCCACCGGCGTAGCCGAAGGCATGGTACAAGGAGAGGTAGATGATCCGCGGGGGTCATCGACTTGCCTACCGATGGCGGTGCTGGACGCGTCCGACGAGGTCGTCGAGTTGTTGAATGTAGACACCGACAAAGCTTCCCTGTGGGTCACACCCCTGCGCGTTGAAGGACGCACAGTGCACGGGTGGTGGCCGATCGATTGCCGAGGGATGGCCGATTTCTTCAAGACCCCAATTGGGAGAGCGCCTCCGGCGCCTGATCGGCGCATGCTGCTAGTTGGTTGGGACTGGCCGGTGTGTGTGCTCACGCCATCGGGTTGGATAGGTGTCTCGGTGCCCAGCGTGGGCCCGCTGGCGTCCGTGGGCTTGATCTCCGTCACCTCGGAATGGGTGGAGCAACAGGCTGATGCCAGGGTGCAGCGCTCTGTCAGGGGAGGCCCGTCGGCCGTGAAGATCCACCCCACTCCAGGCCTACCGAGGAGAGATCTCCTAAAGCGTCTGGACGCCGTTACCATAGGCGAGCTACATACTGCTCGCCAACGCGCTGAAGCAGCAAAGGCCGAGGCGGAGCGACAGTGGCTGGAGGCAGCAGGTGGGGCGGTGCGCCCTCGACTACGTCCGATTATGGCGATCGGTGCGGCACCCACGTTCCTAGCCCTCGTGGAGGCCGAGAGAGCGGCGGAGGCGGAGCTTCGGGTGGCGAAGGCCAACCAGGCCCTGGCAGAGGACGCGGGAGCTAGGCTTAAGGCCCAACTTAAGGAGGCGCGGGACGCCGCTCAGAGGGCTGCGCAACGAGCAGAGCCCTCAACGGAGAGGCGAAGTCTCACGCAGGAAGTCGCCCAGCTCCTTGACGAGCTCCAGCGATCGCGGGATGTTGCGAAGCAAGCCGTTTGGGCGAGGGCCGGACTTGAGAAATCTTTGGCCGCTGCTGAGGCGGCACTTAAGGCCCGGGCCAGAGGAGATGAAGCCCGGGCCCCCTCAGACGCGGCGGACAGGATCAAGGCCGAGCTAATGGCATCCAAGTTGAGGGCGGACGAGCTGGAGGCTACGCTGGCAGAGGCCCAAGCTGAGCTTTGCGAGGTTAAACTGGTTGCGGAGCAAGCAACAACGGCGAAGGCCGAGCTTGCGGCCAAGGTGGAGGATGCCGAGAGGCGGGCGGCTGCAGCCGGAGCAATTGCTTCGCTTTCGGCAGCATCACCGGGACGATCCGCGGCGGTGGCGTCGCATCCCGCGTCTTCGGAGGGGAGCGGCCCGGAGTCCTTAAGCTGCTCGCCCCTGCCGTTCCACGAGGTGCATCTCCGCAGGTTCGATCGAACCATGTGCGACGCCGTCGAAGAGAGGGTGAAGGGGATGCTCGCTCTCAACAAGAAGGTAACATCGTTGAGTTCGCACATTACGCATAGGCATTGACCATTCCGCGACTTGATTCGTTTTCTCTTGTTTCAGTCGTACGCCATCATCGCCGGCATGTCCTCATTGGTCGGGGCGGCGCGTGGGCAGTCCGGCAATGACGCGGCGGAGCTCGAACGCCTTTCTTCCGAACTTGCGCAAGCCCGAGCTTAGATAGAGCGTGTGAGCGCACTAGCTGCTGATAACGAGGCTCACGGGACCGCCCACATCGCCGAGCTGGAGGCCATGCTCAAAGCGTCACGGGAGAAGGAGCAGGAGGCCGTGGCCAGGCTAGCTCAAGACTTATCCGCAGAGCGCGACCGCGCGGAGGCGGCCTCCAAGGAGCTAGAGGTGGCCCTGTCCAGGCATGGTGTGACCGTGCGCGGGCTCGAGGAAACCCGCGACAAGCTTGCGGACGAGGTCGCCGCGCTCCAAGCGAAGTCGCATGCAGAGGCGGAGTCCGTGAAGAAGCAGGCGCATGACCTTGCCGTTGCCCGAGCTGAGCTGCGCCAGGAGTAAGAGGAGATGGATTCGCGGCCTTGCAATTGCTCCAAGCGAGGAAGCGAATCCGCGACCTGGAGACTGAGCTGGAAAAGCTCCAGCTGCAGCGCGGGGTGTAATCCAGCCCGAGCTATCCTGTTCTTGAATTCTGTGCCACATACGTTTTGTTTTTGTTTCTTGTTTAATGGATAAGCATAGCGTAACATGGCCGAAGACTTAGCCATCTTTTTCCTTTTGTTTTCCTTACCGCCGTCAAATCGCACTCACTGTGGGCTTCGCTGCGCGACACAGTGTCTCGCTGACAACAGGGGCACGCCTGCTAGGCACAGATGCGGAGGCGGAACAACCCGGCGACTGTTCATGCACCTGGCCCAAGCCACGCATCAGGACGATTTGATGCTCGGGCCTTGACGAGTAGCTGTTTTTGTTTCGCTGACAGCGGGGACGACACACGCGTCGCGCGGCGACTGGCGCGGTTGGTATTCTACGGGAGAGCGCGTGCGCGCGCGTCTCTTCAGCTTGCGTGGTGGGTTTTAATTACCCGTCCCTTCGCGCGCAGCGACGCTCAGGGTAGCCCGCGGCGTGATGGGACGCTGTGTCGCCGCCGACTTATAAAGTGAGGCGCAGCGCGCAGCGCTGCTCTCAATCTTAGCCTACGGCTGCCTTAGACCAGAAATCAGAGAGCGCAAGACCGAAACAGAGGGAGAACAAAGAGAAAAAGGCATAGAGATCGGCGCCATGTCTTCTGACGCTAACTTCGACTTTATGCACGCATGGTTGGAGGCGGCGCTGGCGGATACGCCGCCGCTCCCTCTGTCGCCGCCGATCCAGCCCCCGGGGGAGGAGGAGAACATTGTGGGCCCCGTCGTTGCGGACCAGGCGGCTGCATTGGCAGAGCACGCCCAAGTCCGCGCCGATGAGGCAGCGGCCGCAACGTTGGCCATCGCACTTGCGGCGGAGGAGGGGGAGGAGAACGCGGTGGCGGCACAGATTGCCACCGATGCGGCCTACGCCGCCGCGCTAGCGGCGGAGGAAGCAGCCGAGGAGGTGGTGGCGGAGGTACCTGCGGTGGCTCCGCCGCCACTTATCGGCGCCAGCATCCATCGGCGGAGAGCGCGGGACCCACGCGCGCCCGGGCCGTCGGTGCCTGCGCCGGCTCTGTCATCGTCATTGTCATCGCCGTCGGCGGAGTCTGCTGCGCCGCCGGCTCGTCGTCAGCGCCGCTCTTTGGAGTGGCGAAGTATCTTAGTATTTGGGCGCCGCCATAGTTGTAGTAGCCCGGTGCCCCTTTTTGTGGTAGCCCGGGATGCCGAGCTGCCTTTTGCTTGTAAAATCCTACTTGTCGGGGATAGAATTACGGCCCATTCTCATGGCCCACTCCCTGACAGCCCAATCGAACAGCCTACCAGGACCCAGTTCCCTGTAAGGTTCTATCTGGCCCATATACATCTTGCCGAACAGCTCCCTGGCTGGCATGATGCGTAACGGCTAAGGAATCGTGTTTGAGTCTGTCTCGAACTAGAGTTCTGCACGGCTACGTGAAGACCCGGACGTTGGTTTCCCGGATTGGAGTAGGAGTCGTGATCCCCAAGACACGGAGTTTACCTTATCTGCCGTAGGATGTATTTGGCATGGTACGAGTTTGTTGTGTATTCGTAGTTAGCCCGACCCGGTATTCCTCGGTAGGTCGGTTTGCTCTGCACTATATATACCGAGCCCTATGGCGTTTAGGGGCATCTCATCTCATCCAATATCGCATTGTTGCATACTACTCGCCGAGATCTGCTAATCTCGGCGAGTCCCACCTTGTAATCCCCTTTGATATAAAGAAAGGCTGGACGTTGGGCTGTTATCTCTCCCAAGAGGCCTAAACCAGGATAAAAACCCTTGTCTCTCTGTTCGCTGTTGTTCGTTCTGTTCGGCGTGTCTCCTATCTCCTTCTTGAAGAACCTTAGTTGACTTGGGTCAATATCCCAATCGTCGACACTACTCTTATAAGATTCATCTTGGAAATACAACTCCTTTTATTGAATCCTCCTTGCCGATCTTGCTTATTCTCGTTTCCTGCGCAAATCTGTAATGCAAAAGGTAGGAGAACTAGATGAACTGTAACGAAGCTCTGAGGCGAATTTAGGATTCTTGGACGAATAAGTTGCTTAAAATTTTTTGCTTTTGTGCGCACAGCCATCCAGCCCCCGGGCCGCAGCCAAGTCCAAGTGCGATCTTGGAGTTGGGCACGGTCTATAGAATAGACTGACTTAGAAAAATTTCCCTCAAATCCCCAGCCCCCGAGCTTCGTTAGGCCGCACGATGGTGCGGGCTTAGCGAAGTTATGCACTTAGAAAAAATTTGGCGAAAAAGTTCC
>SPJY01028077.1:275878-289445 GCA_005191435.1 Raddia distichophylla | reverse complement strand
GTTGATTGCTGTTTGCCTTGCTCGGCAGGTCTTCTATCTCCCTTTTTCAAGAACCTTCGTAATAACTTCGTATAGCTATATATATATATATATATTGGGCCTACAATAAGTAAAGTTGAAAAGTGAAAAATCGAGAAAAATATGCTCTTCATAAGAAAGAGCAAACTATTTGTAAACTTGGACTTTAAAAAAATTTGAATAACATCAAAACTTTATTAATGTTCTTTGTGCAACCATGGATTATTGGAAATCTCCAAAAAAAAAATTGTGACCTGAAAAAATTCTTAGTTCGAATCTTGCAATGTGAAAACGTTTAATCTTTGAAAAAAAAAATTTGGATGTTCTTTTCAACGCATGTCTCTGAAACTTTTAAATTTATGATTTTTTGTGACGTGCCATAAGCAAAATTAGAAAGCGGGAAATCGAGAAGAAATATGCCCTTAATAAAAAAGATCAAACTATTTGTAAATGTGGACTTCAAAAAATTTTACATAGCATCAAACCTTTTATAGATGTCCATTGTGCATGCAAAGTTTAATTTTTTTAAACTTTTATGATTTATTTGCAACTTAACAAATATAAAATCATTAGTTCGAATCTTGCACTGTGAAAACTTTTATTTTTTTCAAAAAAAACTTTGGCTATCCTTTTGTAGACATGTTTTGAAATTTTTGAATTTTCGAATTTTTGCTGACCCACCATAGGTAAAATTAAAGAGTGGAAAATCGAGAAGGAATATGCCCCTAATAAGAAAGAGCAAATTATTACGAAATTTGGATTTCAAATTTTTTTTAATAATATCAAACTTTCTATGGATGTTCTTTGTGCGTGCATGGTTTAGTTTTTTGAAACTTTCAGCATTCAAGATTTTTTTGCGATCTGACAAAAATAAAATCCTTAGTCCGAATGTTGCATTATGCAAGCTTTTATTTTTTTTGGGAAATCTTAACTTTGGATGTTCTTGTGCATACACAGTTCTAATACTTTCAAATTTATGTTTTTTTTGTGACCCATCGTAAGTAAAATTGAAAAATAGGAAATGAGAAGAAATATGACCTTAATAAGAAAAATTTTAATTTTGGATGTTCTCGTGCATACATGATTATGAAACTTCCAAATTTATGATTTTTTATGACATATCGTAAGTAAAATTGGAAAATAGGAAATGAGAAGAAATATGAACTTAATAAGAAAAATCTTAATTTTGGATGTTCTCGTGCACACATGATTATTAAACTTTCAAATTTATAATTTTTTATGACGTATCCTAAATAAAATTGGAAAATAGGAAATGAGAAGAAATATGACCTTAATAAGAAAGAGCAAACTATTTGTAAATTTGGATTTGAAAAATTTTAAACAACATCATTTTTTATGGATATTCCCTGTGCAGCCATGATTTAATTTCCAAAAATTTTCAAATTTTATCAAACGATTTGCGAGCTACACAAAAGCCCAGTGCGCATGCAGTGTGGCCAGTGCGTGCGTGGCAGCGCCTGCACTGCGGTCGGCAAAAAATGGGTAAACGCTGGGGCGAGCTGGGATTCGAACGCAGGCCGGCGGGGCGAGAACTAGCCGAGCTAACCAACACGTCAAACTTCCCGCGCTGTTGCGGAAAGGCCGAGACCTTTTGTTTTAAATGTTTATTTAGTATGGACGGTCGGATTTGATCCCGCGAGAAGATCGGACGACCACCGTTTTTCCCATGGCGTGGCGTCGCGAATGGCTGGGCAACGTGTTGATTTCTTAACGCGGTAACGTGGCCTACCGCGGAGGCGCGCTGGCAGCGCCTTGTTAGATAAAGTTGATGATTTTTCTTTTTTTATCCATCTATCCATCATGAATGCAAAATTTGTTTATTGGCTTTCTCTTTTTTATTTTTATTTTGGTTGTGTACATACTGTACTTGTGTCACAAAGATGACCATTCTTGAAGATGTGGTGGTTGAAGGCTCTCAATGGCACGATGGATGTCTCAACACTACTCTGAGCAAAGACAAATTGCACTTTCATTTGAATGAGTGGTGTCGGGAATTGGATAACCCCTGTCCGGCAACAGGTACCAGCTGTCGGGGATAAAATCACGGTCCATTGCCATGGCCCACTCCCTGACGGCCCAAACGAAGCCCAGCTTCCTAGAAGGTTCTATCAGGCCCATATGCATCCTGCCGAACAGCTTCTTGGTTGGCACGGTGCATAACGGCCTAAGCTTTGTGTTTGAGTCCTGCTCGAACAAGAGTTCTGCACGGCTACGTGAAATCCCGGACGTGGTTTCCCGGATTGGAGCAGACGTCGCGATTCCCAAGAATTGGAATTGGAGTATGCCTTATCTACCACGGGATGTATTTGGCATTTGCATACGAGTTCGTTACGATCTCGTGGTTAACCCGGCCCGATTGTCTCTCGGTAGGTCGGTTGTTCAACACTATATAAACGAGGCCCTTACGGCGTGTAGGGGGCACCTGATCTCGCACGAGAAGATCGCATAATACTTCCTATACACACATAATCCCACCGAGACTTGTTTGTCTCGTCGAGCTTTCCTCTTGTAATCCTCTTTGATATAAAGAAAGTCTGGACGTAGGGCTATTATCTCCTCTGAGAGGCCTGAACCAGGATAAAAACCCTGTGTCTCCCTGTTCGTCGTTGATTGCTGTTCGCATTGCTCGGTAGGTCTTCTATCTCCCTTTCTCAAGAACCTTAGTTGACTTGAGATCGATATCTCAACCGTCGACAGCATGCATATGTAAAAACACAACACATCTTATGTGCCAAAATTTCCCCTGTTTTGACTTAGGCTGAGATGGAAGCTATCGTGAAGCCTAATGCAGATGGTCATACACCATCTACTACAGATATTGTTTCAAAAGTCCTCAACAAGAGCTGTGCAACTAGCAAATTTCTCACCAATGTTGGCTTGCAGTCAACCTCGGTGAAGAAAAGCAACACATCCAGGGAAATACTTCTTGAGGGCCAACTTGAAGAAAAAACACGGGAATCTGCTGCACTTCGACAGACTGTTGAGCATCAACAGGAATTGATAGATGACCTAACGAAAAAGACACAAACAGTAGATGAGGCACTCATCAAAAGCCAAAAAGAAATGGATGAATTCAAGAGGAGGCAAGAGGAAACTAAAGCTATTATTCGCCTTCTCATGCGCAAACAATGACGATATATTTGTGGGTCTGGTTAAATTTTGGAGTTAAAGCTTATTTTGCTTAGCTGCAATCAGTTTGAACTTGTTTCAAAACAGTGATGGAACCTCCTATTTATGTATCTGTGGCTATCTGTGGTTGTTGAACTTGGATGTCGAATGTTTCTGCCTTGCTGACACAAAGTTGTTGTTGGTCATCTTACTATAAATTAAGTGATATATAAGTTGTCCTGCTATGTTCAAATTTTGGTTGAATTTGTTCCGAAGTCCTTGGTACTGGGCTGAATGTGAATATTTAATGAAATTGATATGTATGCAGCAGAAATTGTGCATGCAGGAATTAATGGGCTAAAATTAATTGTGCATGCAGAAATCTGGGTTATATGCAGCCCATTAATGATTCCGACAAACCACACCGTGGGCTAAAAAAATGTATTTAATAGGCCAAAAATTGGGCCTTCAATAATGGACCGATGTTGGGCCTCCATAATTAGACGACAAATATTTCATGGAAATTAAAAAACACGTGGCAATAATGACACGTCATCATCTAACATGGACAATGACATGGAAGATCTGACACGTCATCTGCCACGCTGGATGATGACATGGCACGCAGCCTAGTGGCCATACATGTTATGACGATACAATCAATGACATACATATCTATCGTCATAGAAAACATATTTACAATGACGGCAAATAGTCATTTCATCATGAAAGCAAATATATGATGCACATACTGTGACAACCGTGATTTCGTCATAAGTTCGTCATAAAACACCTACTGTGACAGTTTTCGGAGTTTGCATGATGAATTTCTACCGTCAAGTTTTTGGAGTTTGCATGACGAATTTCTACCGTCAATGAAACCCACTTATGCTGTAGTATAGAGAAGTTAGGGTTTTAGATTGTGATTCAATTCTTGTTGATTTGTTTGGGTGTGACCAAGTTGATTATTTTCTCATGATCTTCCCCTAATTATATGCTAATTTTCGTCATTAATTGGAGTGAATCCTTGCAGGTGAGGGTTTAATAGATCGATTGCTATAGAAGTATGCTCATTCCTTAAATTGGTTTAAATCTGTTGGGAATTAGACTTCGTCCATATTACAGAAGTTGTAGGTCTCGAAATTATCTTCGGACCAAGAACGCGAATTTCGGACTTGCGGTTTGACCGTTATGGTCATCTTATACTGCTGTCCTGATTGTAATTTGTATGAATATAGAGTTTTAGAGACCGTTGCTATGGGGGATTAGCTAGTTCTAGATGGCCACAAGTTGGTGCTAGTTAGTAACAATCTTCCTCGCTTGCTCGTGTGTTGATTTGGGGAGTTTATTGTAGGGAACGCCACCTCGGCGTCGGTTACACCTGCCACTCAATCAGCATCGGTTGGGAGAACAGGCAAGTGCATATTATAGTGTTGGTGATCCTTCTGGGTACACCGTATGTTTTGAATGCTTACTTACATTTTTGTCCTGATGATGCATTAATGGCATGAGGTGGTATGATCGTAAGTGTGAATTACATGAGCCTCGGGTATCCTCACAGAAGGCCCATGAGGTAACAAACAAGTGCGACCCGAGCCGGTGGGAAGAGGATGAGAACCACTCGGATTACATGTGACTTGGACGTCAAGAATAGTCCCGAGGATAGCATTTAGTTCCGTGTGGTTAGGAGATTCAAACATGTAAACACCAGAGCGTATACGTGCTAGACTCCCTATAGATGAGATTCGGTACATCCTATCGGATAAGACTATGTAACCTTATCCCCCCTACACTATATAAAGGGAGGTGTAAGGGTTTAGAGGCAGAAGCTTTTTGATCACCAGATCACCATCATAACTCCACGAACGCAGGATTAGGGTGTTACCTCCACCGTGAGGGTCTGAATCTGGATAATCCCTGTCTTGTGTTTTCTTCAAGTCTGAGATCTAGCACATAACACCATTCAAATCTATTACCGCGACAACAACCCCCGATTGAACACCCGCCGACAGTTGGCGCGCCATCAATCTTGATGGCACCATCAAAGTTGTTCGTTGCCGCCTTCGCACCAGGAGAAGCATTACGCTTCGGATCCCTAGACTTTGTAGCGAACAGCATCGGCAATCTTCATCTCTCCCATCCTAGGGAGACCTCGTCTCAAGAAGGTACTAGCGTCTTACCATCCCCTTCACTATTTATTTGGACTGGAAAATTCTGCTTATACCTTTGCCAGATCAATGAGACGGCAATTCCATCCCGCACCCTCCTTCGAAGTGGGCAGAGAAGACTCGACACCATTGCTTTCCCGTACTCAGACAAGATCCATTTCGCGGGAGCCTCATCTCAGATTGGATTTGCCTTCGGGTTCAGTAACTCTGTTGCAACCTTCGCACAGATTTCCATGAACTTGGGACAGGAGGAGACCACACTGAGAATCAATCTCATATACCCATTGGAGCAATTCGACCGGATCCAACTACGTTCGTGGGTGTCATCAATATTGGCCAACCTCTTGGACAAAGTGAGCAGGTCAGTTTCTCCCACTCGGACTCCGAGTCGGATGAGAGCACGAAGGTCTGCAATTACAATGAAGTCTTCGTCCTTGCCACTGGCGACAATCGATCCACTTCTCAGCACGCCGGGGATAAAGCAGTTGCAACAGAGGCGGTCGAGGCGGATCAGCGTCGCACAAAAGACCAAGAGCGCATGCGTCGGCTTCGAACTTGCGATCGCAACGTCCAGAAGAAATTACGGGCGGTAAAGCTGAGGGAGCACGACGTCTACACGACTCCGCAAGCCAACATCGTTGCTTCGAAGACCCTTCTGGAGACCATGGCACCACAACTCTCCAAAGACAGTCCGCTCCTCCAAACCTTGGCTAAAGCAACGGCCATGGTCGAGATGGCCGCGATCCAGCAGAACGACGCGCACCCAGCCCCAACAGCGCCCGTGATGGCTGACATCCGTTCTCCTCGCAACCGGAGCAACGCACGCGCGTCTGCTGCTAGAGGATCACATCGATCGGTGGGCCACGACCTCCGCCACGACATAGAAGCCAGAAGGAGGGAGCGTGTTGACAGCGAGCGAGTTACCCATAGCCATCGCAGTCGGCGCGATGAGGACACCGCCGTGAGTATTGCTAGTTGGCATGATCATCTTGGCGGGTATCTTCGTCAGGGCTAAAATCATGAACAACGCAACATATCTGATGGGGGACGGGATCCCGATCTTCCGATAGGTATGGATAAACACGATTGGTGGAGAACTCAACATTGCCGATCCGACCTTGAACAACACGGTCGTTATCAATCACGCAAGCGCACGGTCGACCTCACCACGAAGGTTAGTTCCTGCAAGCGAATTGAGAACATAAGCAAGAACTAAGAAGAAGCAATCTCATGTTGCAAATTGATATTAAGATCACGAAGTTGAGGTTCGACAAACCGAAGATCGGCGATACTGCGATGGCAGAAAAATATTTAAGCAAAACCTAAGTCTAACAATGACGGCTACGACGTTTTTAATAGGAAGAAGGGCGGCGGGAAGGGTTTGGGGCGCCCCCCTTGCGCGGAATACAAAGGGCCGAGGCCCAAAGACAAGGTGACGCAGCACCAGGCGGCCCAACAGAATCTGATCGCCTCTTGTTTCGATGATTGTGATCAACTCAGAAAGAATTTGGACTTGCGACCGATCCATTCGAAAGGTCTCGTCGAGGGTTTCTCCGTAATGTACTTGAACACCACAAATGGAGTTGATATGCATCTGCTACGCCCGTTTGAAGACAGACTGCTCCGCCGTGACCGATCCAGACTCCAACTCGTGGTAGACTTGGTTCCCGACCTATCTTGGCATAGAGTACCATCCTCGCTAATCAACACCATGATTCCTAAGTACAAGCAGAACATTATTAGATAGTGACTCGCACTTATGTATACTCTCTTGTGTGGTAAGGAACGAACCCACCTGGTAGTTTAATAGTCGCGCACGTGCCCTTGTTATTGGTCCTTGCACAATAGGTGGTGGCAGATTGGACGCATCGGTAGGGGTGATGTCCTCATCAAGATCTCCGCGGCGCCAACAACCACGACCCTTTGAAGGAATTCGGGCGTACGCCCTGGATCTCCGCCGAGTGGTCTGGCCTGATGGATTCAACCTCAAAGTCATCAACAAGTTCGATGGCGAGAGGGACCCGAAGAACTGGCTGCAGGTCTATGCCCTGGTAGTCAGCACGACAGGAGGTGACCAGAATGTTATGGTGAATTATTTGCCTGTCGCTCAGACTGCAACAACCCAAACCTGGTTGACAGGACTCCCGGAGAATTCCATTGAATCTTGGGATGATCTCCAACAGCAATTTGTTGCCAACTTTCAAGGGACCAACGAAAGACCCGCCAGGAGGTGGGAGATTGGTCAACTACATCGCCGGAAGAGCGAGACTCTCCGCGAGTTTATCAAACGATTTACGAAGAAGAAGAAGAATGAGATCTAGGATGTTTTGGAGAAAACCGTCATCGCTGCATTTTTTGACGGATGCAAATCCGACGAGCTGATAAGGCAAATGACCTGAGACCCCCCGAGGACGCTTAAGGCGATGTTATGAATTGCAGATCAAGAAGCCAACGCCGAAGAGGCCATCCTTAACCATCAAGGCGGCCACGACGGAGGCTCCAAGGAGAAGCCAAATGATGAACAAGGCAAGCCGAAGGATAAGAAGCGGACGGAGGAGAATATGGTCACAAACGTGGAGCGTAATCGGCCAAAACCCCCTAATGACAACGACTACAATAAAGTCATGGAGGTGGTGTGTTCATTGCACCCTCGTGGGAAACACGCTGCAAAAGATTGTCTTATTTTGCAAAAGTTCGCTGACAACTCTATGTAGTCGGCGGCTAAGGGAGGCCAAGGTAAGAAGCCGGATAATGATTATCACGACGCGGAGCGTGAGATTAGTTATATATTCAGCGGATTAGATGCGTATGAGTCTAAGCGGAAGCAAAAGCTTACCACTCGGGAAATCAACGAAATCTTGCCCGTGGCCCCCAAGTATCTTTGCAGGTCAGAGGTTCCAATCACCTTTGACCGATCAGACCACCTAGATCGGATACTTTTCCCTAGAAGGTACCCTCTATTCCTAGATCCGGTCATTTGAGGCAACAAGCTTAAAAGGGTTCTGGTTGATGGCGGGAGTGGGACAAAAATCCTTTTCGTCAAGACCTTGGACCAGATGAAGATTCCTCGTTCTGAGCTGAGGCAAGGTTCATCTCTTTTCCATGGGTTTATCCCTAGGACATCCGCAGTTCCACTCGGGCAGATCTCCCTTCCCGTGACGTTCGGGACCAAGGAGGATTATCGAACGGAAACTTTGAGTTTCGAGGTGACCGATTTCGAGGCAGCATATCATGCCATCTTGGGAAGGCCCGGTATCGCCAAATTCACGCCGGTGCCCAACTACACTTATCTCGTAATGAAGATACCGGGTTCGAATGGCATAATTGTGATCCCCGACGATGTGAAACATCCCCTGGTCTACGGCAGCGAAAGTTGTGAGCTAGCGCAGGCCATAGAAGCCTCAGCCGAGATGGAGAAGATCCAGTAGTTGGTGGCTTCCCTCCAAGAGGAAGGGGACATTCCAGCCAAAAAACAAGCTAAGATCTCTATCCAGTCGGCTGAGGGAACCAAGAGAATAACATTGGACCCGCCTGACGTGACCAAAACGGCCGTGATCGGGACAGGGCTCGACGAGAAATAAGAAGAGGTGCTCGTCACCTTCCTCCGGGCAAATCAGGATGTGTCGCATGGAAACCTTCAAACATGCCGCGTGTTCTGAAGGGGGTGGTTGAGCACTCTTTGCACGTTGATGACAAGGCAATGCCGATCAAACAACGGTTGCGAAGATTTGCACCAGACTGGAAGGAAGCCATTTGGGAGGAAATCACCAAATTGCTGGTAGCAAAGTTTATCAAGGAGGTGTACCATCCCGAGTGGTTAGCAAACCCGGTTCTCGTGTAAAAGAAAAACAAAACATGGAACATGTGCGTCGACTACACCGACCTCAACAAAGCCTGTTCCAAGGATCCTTTTGGGCTCCCCCGTATCGATTAAGTGGTGGATTCCACCGCGTGGTGCGAGCTTCAAAGGCTATCATCAGATCAGCTTGAGTGAGGAAGAATACATCAAGACGTCATTCATCACACCCTTTGGTGCTTTTTCCTATGTCACAATGTTGTTCGAGCTAAAAAACGCTGGCACCACTTATCAGCGCACTATACAGTAGTGTTTTCACAATCAGCTCGGTCGCAAAGTGAAGGCATATGTTGATGATGTTGTTGTGAAAACTCGTGCTAGACCCGATCTCATCGCTAACTTGGCCAAAATGTTTGAGAGCCTAAGGGCATATCGGATGAAGCTCAATCCCGAGAAGTGCGTTTTCGGGGTCCCATCGGGAAAATTGATCTGCTTCATTGTGTCTCATCGGGGCATTCAGGCTAATACGGAGAAAATCAACGCAATCATGAAGATGAAGCCTCCATCCAATCAGAAGGATGTGTAGAAGCTCACTGGATGTATTGTGGCGCTAAGCTGGTTCGTCCCCCGACTCGGGGAGTGTAGCATGCCTTTCTTCAAGCTTCTTCGTTGGCATGATGGCTTCCAGTGGACGGCAGAGGCACAACAGTCCTTCGAAGACTTCAAAAGATTTCTTACTACACCTCCGGTACTGGTCCTGCCCATGCCTCAAGAGCCTCTCCTACTTTACGTCAGCACCACGACTCACATAGTTAGCAGCGTGCTGATTGTGGAACGGGACGAGGAAAATTCTTCTTAGAAGATCCAGTGCCCGGTCTACTTCGTCAGCGAAGTATTGGGCGACTCAAAAACAAGGTATCCTCACGTTTAGAAACTTTTGTACGCGATGCTCATCACGTCGCAAAAGCTCAAGCATTACTTCCAAAATCATGAAATTTCGTTGGTCACGTCCGTTCCGCTTGGCGATATACTCCAGAATCGGGAAGCCATCGGGAGAATTGCAAAGTGGGCCGTTGAGCTTGGAGCCTTTGAGTTAAAGTTCAATCCTCGGCTGGCCATCAAATCTCAAGCACTTGCCGACTTCATTGTGGAATGGACGGAGACCCAAACCTCAGCAGCCAAGTAGAATCTCGAGTACTGGACAACGTGTTTTGATGGTTCACTCATGCTCAGCGGCGAGACGATTGTGATTTTGCTCATATCTCCAACAGGCAAGAAGTTAAAGTACGCCCTTCAGATCTTGTTTTCGATCAGCAACAACGCCGCTGAGTACGAGGCACTCATCCATGGGCTTCGCATTGCCATATCGCTCGGCATCCGACGGTTAATGGTTCGCAGAGCTTCTCAGCTAGTGGTCAACCAAGCACAGAAGGATTGGTTTTGTATTGGCGACAACATGGCCATGTACTATCAGGAAGTCAGGAAACTGGAGGACAAATTCGACGGTTTGGAGCTAACACATGTGCTCCGCCTCCACAATGAAGCAGAACATAAGATGGCACGGATGGGATCCAATCGAGCACAAGTGCCGACCGGTGTTTTCGTCCAAGAGTTGCGCAAGCCATCTATCAAACAACTAGTCCCGCAAGGCAAATAGCAAGAAAGTCACACAGAACAGGAAGTCTTATCAATCAACCCCGGGTAAACACAGCCATGTCTGGATTACATTATCAAGGATGAGTTATCAAAGGATCGAAGACTAGTCGAGTGCGTAGCACGTCAAAGCAAGAATTACAAGGTCGTCGAGGACGAGCTTTTTCACAAAAGCACTTTTAGGGTACTAAGACGTTGCATATCTGACCAAGAAGGCAAGGATCTCTTAAATGACATCCACTCGACGGAATGCATGCATCACGCGGCGGCAAGTTCTTTGGTTGGCATAGCCTATTGGCAAGGATTTTTTTGGCCGACTGCTGTCTCAGACACAGAAAATATGGTACGTAGATGCGAGGGCTGTCAATTCTTTGCTCGGTAGATTTATATGCCGGCAAAGGATATGCAAACCATACCGATCACCTGGCCCTTTGCCGTCTGGAATCTCGATATGGTGGGTCCCCTCAAGCGGGCACAAGGCTGATTTACCCATCTCTTCGTTGCCATCGATCGATAAATTTACAAAGTGGGTGGAAGCCATGGCGGTCGTCAACATTGTAGCAGCCAAGGCACGCGAGTTCTTCCGAGACATCATCGTTCGCTTTGGCGTGCCCAATCGGATCATCACCAACAACTGCGTTCAGTCCAAGAGCAACGAATTTCAGGATTGGGGCGAAGAGCTGGGCATCAAGATTTGTTACGCATCAGTGGCACACCCTAGAAGCAACGGGCATGTGGAGCATGCTAATGGGATGATTTTACAAGGACTCAAAGGAAGTATCTTCAATCGCCTCAATCCATATGCCACGTGCTGGGTTAAGGAGTTGCCTTCGGTCCTTTGGGGACTTAGAACAACCCCAAATCTATCGACTGGGCAAATGCCCTTTTTCCTAGTATATGGCTCAAAAGCAGTTCTCCCGACTGAATTGAAATTTTGGTCCCCACGAGTTCAGCATTGTGAAGACAACCAGTCGGAGGAGGGGAGATTGGAAGACCTTTACCTGCTTGAGTAGGCTAGGGAAGCAGCACTAATCCAGTCGACCAAGTACCAACAGGGCCTGTGTTGCTACCATCAGCGCAATGTACGGGGCCATGCATTCTCCAAGGGAGATCTGGTCCTTCGAAGGAACCAGAAGCAAGAACATAAACTCTCCCCAACTTGGGAAGGCCCCTATGTGATTGATGAGGTGACTCGCCCGGGGGACCTATCGACTCAAGTGTGAGGATGGATCGGTTGTACCTAACACTTGGAACATCGAGCAGCAACTTGACGGCGTGCTCTCCGCTCAACCACTGCGGATCACACCCCTGTCAGATCTCTACTCGGCTAGCCGATCAGCCCGAGTTTGGTTCGATTCGGGCGTTGGGCACGGCGAGGAGTGACACGCAGTGTTTACCCAGGTTCGGACCCCCTCGTGGGTAACAGTCCTACTCCTGCCGAGCCTTGGCTCTTATCGTGTATTGGTTGTGTGGGAATGTTTACAGAATGCCTCCCCCTCTTCTCTCTCCTCCCCTTTTATACAAGCCGTGGGCTGGCGGAGAGAGCCAAGGGGGTAGGTTACATAGTACGCTGAGTACACTGATAAGACATGAAAGACTAGACAGGAGAGACGAAAACGTGCTGCTGCTGACTGGCGCCGTCCACGCGTGCTTCGCAAGTGGCCTCTGACCCGTGTGAACAGGCCGGTGATAGAACAGGCGGGCCCTAGCTTGCATCGCCTGACGCGGGTGGCCTCCTGATGACGCCCAACTCTCTCTCTGCCGGTCAATTCCGGGTCAATTCCGCAGCGCCACAGTGACAGTTGATTAGGCCCGCAGGAGTCACTATGGCGGTAATCATCTCTTCCTCGATCCATCCACGCGTGATGTCGCATTTAATGCACCTGTCCTTCGCAGCGGGGGAGAGCCTTCGCCCGGAAGACTCCCCTCGGGACTCATCCTGCTGCGCGGGCCCCACCTGTCAGTGAGAGACCTCCCGCGCTCGCTGAGGTGCTCACCCACACGCTGAGGCCTGATCGCCCGCCTGACGTATGGGGCCCTCGCCGGGCGCGGTGAGGAGCTCGCCCACACGCTGGGGCCTGATCGCCCACCTGACATGTGGGGCCCTCGTCTGACGCGCTGAGGAGCTCGCCCACACATTGGGGCCTGATCGCCCGCCTGACGTGTGGGGCCCTCGCCTGACGCGCTGAGGAGCTCGCCCACACGGTGGGGCCTGATCGCCCGCCTGACGTGTGGGGCCCTCGCAGGGCGCGCTGAGGGGCTCGCCCACATGCTGAGGCCTGATCGCCCGCCTGACGTGTGGAGCCCTCGTCTGGTCTTCTTTGGGACTCTTCATACCCCGGTACTTATTGTACCGACAAAACTGTTTTAAGCACTGGAGATAAAATTTTAGGAAGCATCAGTGCATTTGGATTGGATTTCTGTTTGGGCCATCATACAACTTCTAACTAAAGGAAGTTTATATCAAAAGATTACTTTTGTTTTATTTAATAATATCCCTGCATTGATTTCAGTTTCTATATTTATAATGTTTGCAGGTTGTGACTGATGAGATGAATGTTTGTTACATTGAGAACGTTCAACACTTTTTCGATGGATACTTATTTTCAAGGAGGACAAGTTTAAGTTCAATAGCATGATTTTCTCATATATGTATTTTTCATAATATGCTCATGATATTTCTTTTTGTAAGATCCTTACCATGTTATTTCTGATGCCTCGCTGTTGCTACGAGCTGCCATCTTGCTACAAGCTTAGGCTATGCCAGAGCTGCCATCTTGCTACGAGCTTAGGCTATGCAACA
>SPJY01028077.1:262503-273466 GCA_005191435.1 Raddia distichophylla | reverse complement strand
GGTGGATGAATTGATGGAGGAATGGCTCTAAAACACCCTAGGATGTGTAGGTGATGGCTATGGGTGAAGTGGAGCAGCAAACCTCAATAATGGCATCCTACCCAAGTCAATAAATACCCCTAGGTGAGGAGCTAGCCGTTGGAGCTTGGGAAGACTCCAAAAACTAGCCGTTACAGTACCGTCAGACCTGGTCCGAAGGTCACCGGACCCGGTCCGATGGGTGTAACCAAGCCTTAGACTCGGCTGACAAATGCACTGTCGGACCCAGTCCGACGGCGGTCGGACCCGGTCGCGCAGGAGCACAGACATTGTCGGACTCGGTCCGGCGCGGACGGACCCGGTCCGACGGCACCGGACTCAGTCCGACCAGGAACAGAAAATGATATCTAGGGTTTGGACGCCAGACCCGGTCCGATGGCGATCGGACCCAGTCCGAAGAGCACTGAAAAGGCACGGTTAAAGAGAATTTTCACGGGTTGAGACCTCTGACTATTTGTGGATGGCTTAAGGGCTAACACAAGAAAAGACTTGGCACGATCGAAACGTTTAGACCCCTCTTGAAGCATGGGTGACAAAATAAAATACCTAGCTACTCCTAACCCTGCACATGACCTCTTCGCTCGTCCGGTCATGCTAAGATTGTTGTCGGGGATAAAAATACGGCCTATTGCCATAGCCCACTCCCTGACGGCCCGATCGAACAGCATACCAGGGCCCAGTTCCCTGGAGGGTTCTATCTGGCCCATATGCGACTTGCCGAACAGCCTCCTGGCTGGCATGGTGCGTAAAGGCCAAGGAATCGTGTTTGAGTGCTACTCGAACAAGAGTTCTACACGACTACATGAAGACCCGGACGTTGGTTTCCCGGATTGGATTAGGAATCGTGATCCCCAAGATTAGGAGATTACCTTATCTACCGTAGGTTGTATTTGGCATGTATGAGTTCGTTACGATCTCGTAGATAGCCCGGCCCGATATTCCTCGGTAGGTCGGTTTGATCCGTACTATATAAACAGGACCCCTAAGATGTCCAAGGGAACCTGGTCATTAGATTTCACATACTACTCGCCGAGACCTGCTGATCTCGCCGAGTTCCACCTGTAATTCTCTTTGATATAAAGAAAGGCTGGACGTAGGGCTATTATCTCTCCTGAGAGGCCCGAACCAGGATAAAAACCCTGTTTCTTGTTCGCTGTTGTTCGTGGTTGTTCGGCGTGTCTCCTATCTCACTTCTAAAGAACCTTGGTTGACTTGAGATCGATATCTCAACCGTCGACAATATTGCCAGAAGGTTCAAAAATTGGAAGACAAATTCGATGGGCTAGAATTAACTAACGTACTCTGACGAGACAATATGAAGTAGCAGATGAACTGGCGAGGATGGGATCCAGTTGGTCGCAAGTTCTGACTGGTGTTTTCTATCGGTACAGTAAATACCAGGGTATGAAGAGTGTTAAGGAAGACCAGGCGATGGCCCCACGCGTCAGGCGGGCGATCAGGCCCTAGCGCGTGGGCAGCTCCTCAGCGCGCTAGGCCAGGGCCCCACGCGTCAGGCGGGCGATCAGGCGCTAGCGCGTGGGCGAGCTCCTCAGCACGCCAGGCGTGGGCCCCAAGCGTCAGGCGGGCGATCAGGCCCTAGCGTGTGGGCGAGCTCCTCAGCGCACCAGGCGAGGGCCCCACGCGTCAGGCGGGCGACCAGGCCCCAGTGCGCGGGGCAACCGCGAGAGGCCCCCTCACTGGCAGGTGGGGCCCGCGCAGCAGGAAGCGTCCCGAGGGGAGTCTTCTGGGTGAAGGCTCTCCCCCGCTACGAAGGACAGGTGCATTAAATGCGACATCACGCGCGGATGGACCGAGGAGGAGATGATTACCGCCACAGTGACCTCTGCGGGTCTGATCAACTGTCATTGTGGCTCTGCGGAATTGATCGGCAGAGAGAGAGTTTGCCGTCATCAGGCTGGCCGACCGCGTCAGCCGGAGCAAGGTGGGCCCCGCTTGTTCTTACGCCGGCGAGTTCACACGGGTCAGAGGCCACTTGCGAAGCACGCGTGGGCGGCGCCGCTCGGCAGGAGCAGCACGTTTTGGTCTCTCCGGTCTTGTCTCTCAAGTCTCATCTGTGTACTTAGTGTACTGTATTACCACCCCCTTTGCTCTCTCCGCCAACCTGCAGCTTGTATAAAAGGGGAGGAGAGAGAAAGGAGATGGGGAGGAAGCATTCTGTAACCATTCCCACATAACCACAACACGAAAAGAGCTAAGGCTCGGCAGGAGTAGGACTATTACCCGTCAGGGGGTCCGAACCTAGGTAATCTCTGCGTGTCGCTCCTCGCCGTGCTCGAAGCTCGAATCGGATCGGACTAGGGCTGATCGGCTAGCAGAGTTGAAATCTGATGGGGGTGTGATTCGCTGTGGTTCGGTGAAAAACACGCCGTCATTTTCGTTGAGGAATTGCACAAGCCTTCCATCAAAGTTACCAACCCTGCCGGACGAGCAGAAGGACCAGCAGCACGAGTCAAAGGTATTATCAATCAACCCCGGGTGGACACAGCTATATTTCAACTATCTCCTCCACGATGAGTTGCCGGAAGATCGCAGCCTCGCCGAGTGCATTACACGCCGAAGCAAAAACTACAAAGTAATCGGGGACGAGCTTTTTAGAAAAAGCAGTTCCATAGTACTAAGGCATTGCATATCCGAGCAAGAGGGCAGAGATCTGTTAAAGGACATCCACTCGGGGGATTGTGGACATCACTCGGCAGCAAGCTCTCTGGTTGGGAAAGCCTATCGACAAGGGTTTTTCGGGCCAACTACAGTAACAGATGCGGAAGATATAGTACGCAGATGCGAATGCTGCCAGTTTTTTGCCAGGCAAATTCATATGCCGGCCCAAGATCTACAGACGATTCTGATCTCTTGGCCGTTCACCGTCTGGAATCTGAACTTGGTAGGGCCTCTCAAGCGAGCACAAGGCGGATTCACCCACCTCTTCGTTGCCATCGATAAGTTCACCAAGTGGATTGAAGCCAAGCCGATTGCTGATA
This sequence comes from Raddia distichophylla, assembly GCA_005191435.1. Taxonomy (NCBI): domain Eukaryota; kingdom Viridiplantae; phylum Streptophyta; class Magnoliopsida; order Poales; family Poaceae; genus Raddia; species Raddia distichophylla. The sequence goes on along the minus strand of SPJY01028077.1, from coordinate 270,428 downwards.
TCACAGCCGCCAAGGCGTGCGAGTTCTTTCGGGACATCGTCGTACGTTTTGGCGTGCCAAATCGCATCATCACCGACAATGGTGTTCGGTTCAAGAGCAGCGAATTCCAAGATTGGGGTGAGGAGCTGGGCATCAAAATCTGCTATGTCTCTGTGGCTCATCCAAGGAGCAATGGGCGGGTGGAACGCGCCAATGGATTAATCTTATAAGGGCTAAAAGCAAGAATCTTCGATCGCCTAAAGCCATACGCCACGCGCTGTGTCAAGGAGTTGTCTTTGGTCCTTTGGGTGCTTAGAACAACCCCAAGTCGAGCGACTTGGCCGACACCCTTTTTTCTTATTTATGGCTCGGAAGCAGTCCTCCCGACTGTATTGAAGTTCCGCTCTCCACAAGTGCGCAACTACGATACCAACCAGTCGGACGAAGGAAGAATAGAAGACCTCGACAAGCTCGAGGAGTTCAGGGAAGCAGCAATGATCCAGTCGGCTAAGTACCAACAGGGCATGCGTCGTTATCACCAGCGCAACGTATGGGGCTGTGCGTTCTCTAAAGGAGATCTGGTCCTCCAAAGGAATCAGAAGCACGAGCATAAATTCTCCCCACTTTGGGAAGGCCCCTATGTGATTGATGAGGTGACTCGCCCGGGGCTTACCGGCTAAAATGTGAAGATGGATCAGACATGCCTAATACCTAGAAAATCGAGCGACTACGTCGTTTTTATTCCTAAGTCTTGTATTCAAGTATTGTATAAATAGTCTCTTGTTTGACTTGCTACTTAGCCGTACACGACTAAGCAGTAAGTCGGGGGCTACACTAAATAGTGTGCGGAGTCAACCGCACCCTCTCTTATTAATAAAAGTTGTTTTCTCTTTACATGCGTTGATCGAATTTGGGTGTTATGAGAATTCTTGAGTAATGGCGCTCAAACTTGTCAAAGACAACGTTTAGCCACCCGGTACGTGCATGAGGAGAAAGCCAAGTGCTTGCTTCTGGCACTCCGAGGCTGGACCAGTCGGCAGAAGCGTTACATGAAAGAGGATAAAATCAAGTACTCGGATAAATACAAGATCAGAGTATTGAGGATCAGCTAAGCATCTAGAGATTTAATTCATTTACAAAGTCAAGTGTTTTGCCAAATGGGCAGCGATCTCCCGGACTTCTTCCATAAGAGCGGAGGCCTCTTCTTCATTGCAGCCAAATCCTTCTCGCATGGCTTCAAGGTCCATGTCGGGATAGTTCGACTTTGTAATAGCCAAACCTTGGCAGGCGCAAGTCGTCGCCGCCTCCCTTGCGAAAACCCTGATCCGTGCGGGGATGTCTTCAAGACGCGCCACGAAGATTTCGACATCTGACGGCAGCTCATCTTCAGAATAGAGGTATTGGAGTGTTGGAGCCATTGCCTTCAGAGCACGGTCACGTAGTTCGTTGGCGGACTTCACCTCTCGTCGAAGACACGGAATTGCGCCTTGGTTTTCTACTGTATCGTTCGGGGATGCTCACCTTGGATGGTATTGGCTTGTTCTACGTGGCGGAGTCGGAGTTCAGTAATCTCCTTTCGAAGCTCCTCGATCTCGCCATGATATTGTGACTTGACCGCGTACAACGCGTTGTCGTATTCGTCATGAGACTTCAATTCACCTACGGTTCTCCGCAAGCACATGGATTTTTCCTTGGACCTCTTGCTCAAGCGCTGCGTGGGGACAGGAGGGAAGATCAATCAGGTTATTTTGTGTACAGCGAGAATTCAAGGCGTGAAGAGACTTTACCTTGAGTATCTCGGTATTGGTTCGATATGTTCTCCAGCACCTCCCACTCTTCGGCCTCCTGCTCGTCGTCGACCTCATAGCCTTCCATCTCTTTCCTCCATTTCACTCGGAGGGGAGGAGTCTTGGCTCTGGTGAAGGGGCGAGGAATCTTCTCGATTTCCGGTTCTGAGCTCTCTGGAGCCTGGACCGGGATCTTACCCTTTGTCAATGAGGATTGGTGAGTTGCAGGGGATGGAGGGGAGCTAGGTTGAGGTGCTGCGCGTTGAGCTGAGCCTTATGAAGTATAGGCTTGGTTTGGCGGTCAGATTCTGGAGGAGCTGATACCAGCATCTTGGTGCTGTGTTTGCCAGGCATGGCACCCAAGACAGGTTTCCTACAAGCAATTGAAGATTTTTCAAGACACTGGGTTCTTTACAAACCATGAAGAGATGGAGTTGCGAGGGGATACCTTCGTGATGGAATAAACTTGGTTCCAACCCGAAGGGTCGGATCATCAGGCTGGAGCCTGAAGGCCTTTCCGCCCCTGCTGCGGCCTCTGGGCCAGTGGTTTGGGAAGACGGAGGGCTTGGTGACCGCCTAGCGGGAGCTGGACTGGGCCTCGGCACTGGGCGACGGCGGCGTAGGAGCGGGACGTTGTCTTCATGTTCATCTTTGTCTGAGTCCCTCAGGATGACCCCCTTGCCTTTCTTGGCCGGAGGATCACCAGCCGAGTTCTCTGCAGGACGCTTCCGCGATGCCTCCTTGTGGCTGGGAGCTTCGGGGACAGGATAGGTGGAGAAAAATGCAGCACGCCCCTGTGTAAGGATTGGATCAGACCAATTATATTGACATTTCAAAAAACCATGGCAAAGGTTGAAGAATCTTCCGCTTACCGCTGCAGAAGGATTTCACAGGCGATATGCGCTCGGGCAATCTTTGTTCCCTATGTCTGAGCCCGGAGCGAAGAGCTCGGCCACTCGGCTGATCAAATCCTTCTAGGTATGATCTTCGCTTTCCCGAGTGGCGTCTTGAAGTCCCGAGTACTCATACCTGAGGTGCACCCTTTCCTTGATGGGTTGGACACGGCGGATGGTGTAGTTGAAAACTACACCGATGCCGGTCAGTCCGGCGGACTTCAATCTGCCAAGAAGGACGAGAAGTTCCTTGACTTGGCTTTCTTCGGTCTCGGCGAGGAGGGAGGACCCGGAGGGACGGATCGTGGGGCACCCTCCTGAAAATGAGGGAAGGACTGGGGGGAGATTGGCACAGTACAACCATTCGAAGTGCCAACCCTTGTTTGAGGTTCTCAGAGGGAGATCAAAGTAAAATTTCTTGGCCCCTTCTGGCAGTTGGAATCCCACGCCGCCTGCGGCTCTGGGAGAAGTTTTGTTGGGGAAGGGCTTGAGGAGATAAAGGCATCTAAAGAGGTCGAAATGGGGGCGATCCCGAGATAAGCCTCGCAGATGTGAGTAAAGACCGCGATTTGGGAAATCGAATTGGGGTTAAGGTGAGTAACATCGATCCCATAGAAATGCAATAACCCTCGGAAGAAAGAAGAGCAGGGAATGTCAAAGCCGCGAAGGAAGAAGGACTTGAAGACCACTACCTCATCGGAGCGAGGGATGCGGGAGGACTCACCGGCGGCGGCGTGCCACGAGATGAACTCTTCTGAGGTGAGCACGCCAGTGGAGACAAGCTTCTGTAGTCTCTGGTTGGTCATGATGCACTTCATCCACTCCTTGCCGCTCTTGGTCGTCTTCGGGGTGACTGGAGATAGGGGAGACATTGCGAATTAGCGACGGTGGCGGCGGAGGACACGAAGGAGAAGAACCCTAGCGGCGGAGTTCGCTGGGGAGGACGAAAATATTGGCTCGAAAAGTGGGCGGGGTAAACTAACTTCGTTTCCCTTTTCCTTAAATATGGTAACGGGCTACATTGCGTATTCTGGGCGGGGCTTTGTCTAGCGCTGGATGCGGCCTCTTTGAGGAGGCTCGAGCAACCACTCGAGTGGCCGAGTGCTTTCTTCTGAGAGGTTTGCTGAAGCATCAGATGTTGGCCTGCGAGAGCGTATTTTTAACTACTCGGATGAAGACGAAGGCGACTGGGAATTCGTTGATTATCAATTGAAGACCAGAAGATCAATACAAGGGATTACACGGAACATCCAAAAGATTTTCCATTAATGGCTCTTAGACCGGATTACATATTTTCCGCAGCGTAGCACAGTGAGCTAGGGCTCGTTGCTGGCTCACGGAGAAGCAAAAGAAAGAGAAAGAAGGAATACTCCGATGGCCACTTCACATCAAGAATGGAGGAAATGAATGCGTCCTTTACAGGGGTGCGCGCCGGGAAGAGTTGTGGATGGCCGTTGATCAGAACCCTGATGGCTTCCTGGGCTGTCCGCTCCGCGTAATCCCTTCGCCATCGTTGCCATTCAGCGGCTTTAGCGGCTATGGCGGCGGCTACGCGAGCGTGCTCTTCGGCGCAAGTGCTTCCCTAGGGTCCATCGCTCAACCTTGATCCGCCATTGCACTCGTGAAGAAAAAGAAAGAAGGGCCTTGGCGAGAGAAAAGGAAAGGTAAAAAGTCTTGGAGACTGGAGGAGGAGCAATGCGCTACTTCTGGATTTCTTTTATACACAGAAAAGCTCAAAGGACGCGCCTCGTAATCCGTTTCGAACACAGTAAAACCATTATGTTGATGAGACGGAAGTAGATGCGGTTACGTTTCCCGGCGGAAGCGTGTGACGCTCCGACTGCGTGTGAAAGGCGCGAAAAATCTTCGTCTTCCCTTTAGTAGGCTTGGGCTAAATAAGCAAAGGACGATCCCCTTAACAGGCTTTCTTAACGCGCCGCTAACGGTGGCAATGTGTTAATATTGAGCCTAATTCGGCCTCGGTACACCCTGGAGGGCATATGACCAGAAGAGCCACATTAAAAATATTTCACGGCATACCCCATGTTGGGTCACTAACCAGCTTTGCATGCTCAAGGTTGGGTGTTGGTGAAATTTGGATGTCGACATTCTGTGAAACGCATAATTTACAGCACTCGAAAGCTGTAATTGCGTGGCTTAAGGCATGCCCCATGCTGGGTCAATTGCTGCCTTCGCAATGCAGAGCAGATGTCAAGTAGCCGAATTCATCTATTGAGATGACGTGGCTAATGGGCCGAAAAAAGCTGGAATTTGGTATTGCCAATCCTAGCGTCGTTTCTAATATAAAAAACTTGAGATTTCTTGAGTTCTTTACAATCTCTTTTTAGATTACAGGAGACATTGGCGAAACCAGTCGGCCGGACAACTGATTCGATCGTAAAGCACTCGGGGGCTACTGTGGACTACATGGGCGCCAGGTATCCTTTAGAAGACCCATGCGGGAGGCTATATATATCGTAAAGCACTCAGGGGCTACTGATGAACCTATATATATCCCGTTCTTGTGCTACCATCTGGTTTGGATCTTGAGCGTGCCCCCGTACAAATTCATTGCCGATGGTGACCCCCTATCATCTACCCGTCGACACCGTTCACCTTAAAAAGAACAGTAGACAGTCTTAATACATGTTTTGTGTTGTGGAATCTCTATGTGGGATAGAGTTCATATCCAACTTGACCTACCAATGGGTTATCTGCATTGGATCTAGCCTATCCCTAAGCAAAGCAATAGTATAAATAGTGGTAGACACTTGATGTATGATTACCCTCAGAAAATAATAAATCAAAACTCCATGCCAACGCCATATGTTCTTGTCTCCTCTATATATGCGTGATTGTTCATCTACGCCCTGTACTACACTTGGTAGCAAGGTTTTGCAACACTTTATCAGCACAATATCTGTCGAAGAATGATCCGCGAGGAGGGGAAGGCGACGAACGATCTACTACAGGCGATTGATCACCGGAACGATTTGCAATAAACTCGTCCAAACGCCGGCTACCACTCAGTTTGCTAAAAACAATCCTAAGAGACAATCTATGAAATTGCAGGAGAAGATCGCCAGATCGTAAGGTATTGAATCGAATCGAAGTAGAATTGTATTTGAATCTTGCATATTGGACCAACAACACCCGCATATGCTATTGTTGTGCCATCTCATCACCACAGCCGTACCCGACAGCGATAATTGCATGGCCAACTGCCGCATCGGGCCGCCACATTTCATGACTGGCCGTCTCGACCCCAACTAGCTCTGCATGTCGCCGTTGCGGCCCTCATGCTACCTCGAACGGTGCGGTTGCCCATGCTCTATGTTGGAGATTCTTATGCCCTAGTAGAATATTTTAATTTCGCAAGCTGATGGAATACTATCGTATCATTTCACCTAGGTGTATTTCAGGATATCGTCATTTACTTTCAGGGAAGCTGGACTAGGAGTACACATAAATAAATATGATTTTCGTGCTGCTTAATATATCACCCAAACTTGGCAGGGTAAGCTAATATAATCAGAGTTGTAGTACAGTGACACGCATTACCACCGAAGACATTAAGATAAACAAGTAGTGAGATAGCGGGGAGGACAACGAGACATGATTAGGTTCCCTAGTTATATATCTATCCTAATTACTAGAGTCAAACTTAGTCCTTCTAGTTTAAAGGATTTAAAGGTATCAGGGATTGACTTAGGAGCTCGGATTTTGTAGACCCACCTCCCCTGCTATCACTTAGTAATTCCAAAGGGTTATAGTTGTCCCCGAGAGGCTCTACGGAGCCAACCCGAATGTGTAGAACTGCAAAGGGATAGATAGGGCTCTCACCACCTGCTACCTACCACACCCCATGGGGTTGGAAGTCGATCAAGATTGTACTAAACCAAGGCACCACGCCTACAATTAATACTATTATCCTAATGGGATCGTCGGACAGAATAACCTTAGCTTATCGTGACTCCTCTGTCTAAGTGAAGACGAGATACTTCATGAATATAACAATCTTGGTTATAAGTGCACCCAGAATAAGATACTTACTCCTGAGACAAATATTATACCAGTACCGTCAGTGCATAAAGTAAATATTGACTCAAGGTAATAAAGAAAAGACTTGTATAAATGTAAATGAGTCTTATGAAGAGAAAGATACAAGAGCTTTACAAGAGCTTCAGAAGTCCTTCCGAAACCTCGAGACAGAGCTCGACTTGGCTCCAACTTCCACACTACTCTAACCTACTCTACTAAGAGTGGAAAATGAAGCTCTTTGTGGTGTTGTGCTGATGTGTGTCTTCTAATGACTGAGAGCACCCCTATTTATAGTTGAAAGATGTCTTGGGGGCTACCTAGCCTCGGCAGAAAGTAGCCGACTAACAGGTGGAGCCAGTCGGTCTAGAGGAGTCCAGCCGGCCATCAGATGCACCGTCTTCTCTCCAACGGCTGAGATGTGCTCTAAGAGACGGTTATAGGGTTTTCGAGGCATCGTGGAGTATAAGGCAAGCCAGCCGGCCTTGGTGGGCCGGGCCGGCTATTGACGTCAAATAAACACCAATTTTATACGTCAGCATATTTCGGAATTCCGGCATTTCAGAGGAAAAATCAAGGTCAATACTAACATTTTATTTATTCTAATAAAGTTCCACAAGTTTTTGTGAGTTGTGGGTCTACAGGTGCAAAATGGGAAAAACCAGAGCCAGACCGGGCAAAAAGCCAGGCCGGCCGACACACCCTAGGCCGGCCGACCTGGCCCCATCACCGATCCGGCTCTGTCTTCTCCCTAATGGCATAAAAGCACAAAATGAGGACATCTAAGCCATCCACGACAGTCGGTTTGATCGAATGGACACAGTTGCTTCACAAATGAGCATAGGATTCCCTTGGATTCCTTTCTTGCGCATGTCCACTTGATCCACCGGCTTAAGGGGTTAATCTACACCATCAAGAGAGCATCCTAGAAGAAATCCACGGCCGAGAGGTGAAGAAGGTGGGTCGGCCGACCCACCCTAGGCCGGCCGACCCACTCTTGAGCCCCTTTGGATTCCCCTTTGGAGGAGGGTTGGATGACAAGTGTCCCTACACGTGGAGCACCCCGGTTGGCTGCGGAACACTATAAAAGGACCCCTACACCTCACTTGTAACACAACACACAACACATTCTCACACTTTCATTCCACTTATTAGAGTAGCTCTTAGTTAGTAATAGTTGGGACTTAGAGTCAAGTCGGGCTGAAACTCGGAGTTCCGGAAGTGTCTT
>SPJY01028077.1:207749-247478 GCA_005191435.1 Raddia distichophylla | reverse complement strand
CGCTTTCCACCAACTTGTTTAGATAGAAGCTCATAAGTCTCTTTTGGCTTTATCCCTGATGCATCAGCCAAATCACCCATTGCCTTTTGTGCCTTACTAATTTTTCTATGAGACCTCAACAGTCTTGTTTTTGATGGCGTTGTGCAGACATGATTATGCTCTAAGGCAAAAGAAGTAACTTCGTAAGTTCCTTTATTACACATCTGAACTCTCATATGGGCATTGCATCCAACTCTAGACTCCATTTGCTCAACTTTTGGTGGGTTTTTAGTTGGATCTGCTGACCTTTGTGTACCTTCTCTCGAACAAGTGAACAATTTCATTATACAAATATTTGCGCTATTCTTCCGATCATCATTCTTCCTGACGCTAAAACCAATATCGAACGCATAGTCGTTGTAGAATTTGTAAGCATCTTCTACAGTTGCAAATTCCATTCCAAGTATTGGTGCTGATTTATTTTTTGTATGACCATCTGTGTGGATGGAATTTCCATCTCCTAAATCATCTAAAATAATACATTAATTAAATATTCACCCCAATTTTTTGAACAGATGAAACTACAAATTGATGATAAATTAGGGAGATAATACCTATAGGAGGTGTAGTGTTTTCCATTGTTTCTGAGACAAACGAGTGATGGCGCCAACCGTGATGTATCTGCACACAAATTAGGGATAATGGCTGATCATAATCTCTTTAGGAGAGAGGCGACATGCTCCTGATCTGGATTGCTCAAAAGAATACCAACATGCACATATGATCTACCTCAAGATGAACCAGCGATGTTCCTGATCTGAAGACCACCGTCCTTGATTGGGGTTGCCATTGTTCCTGATCTGGCGATGGAGGCGGCAGCGAACGCGGGGGCGGCCGAGGGGCGAGGGCGTTCTGAGTCGCGTGAATGGCGAGCTCGCGCGGATGGACGGCAGGATAGGCAATGGGCTTGGGCCGATGCGCTGTACTTGTTAGCCGAGCAATCGGGAGGCTGAGCCGAGCCGGGAACACACGAAATTGGAGCGCCGGGCAGTGCGGGCGGCTCGCTGCATCCGACGATAGCGTGGGGACACGCGTACGGCCGTAGGCGCGCGGGATGCGGGCTCGTCCCCCGCGCGCGGGACCTCCCTTGCTTCGGTTGCCGCTGGGTTGGAGGCATGGCCTGAGCCATGAATGGCCGGTGGCGTTCTGCAGGAGCCATGATTCTCATTGGTCGGTGGTTTATCGCTGACATATTGGTCCAGGATCAACCGCACCACGCACGGCTTATCCTCGTGCCACGCGCAGTCGCCTCCTCGCTACTGACGAGATCACCTCACCGGTGTCCCCCTCTGTCTCTCCCCTAGATTTGTGCATCACCATGTGGGCCCAAATCGGCATAGGCTAGGTAGCACACGTGTGTGAATAGTACCACGTGGTACTGTAGCGCGTGAAAAGTATGACAGATACTGTAGCTCGCAGATTAGTTTAGATATATTAGTTGGTTTAGATATATTGGTTTGGTTAGTTTTCATTAACATAAGATTGTTAGTTTCTATCTCCTATTATCTAGATCAATTTGTTAGGTGGCGGTCTTATATAAAGGACCGACCGATCATCATATAAATCAAGCAAAGAATTAGAAAAATTGGTCAAGGACCAACCGCCCCACACGTGGCTTATCCCCATGCCACATGCGGTCACCTCCTCGCTGCTGGCGAGATCCCCTCAACGGCGTCCCCTCTCTCCCGTTCTCAAATCCGTTCATCACATTTGGTATCAGAGCCACTTGTCACTATCTCGATATGGCTAGCGACAGATTCCTTGCTGAAATCGACATCCTACGCAAGACAGTGGAAGCATGGTGAAAGGAATCGGATGCCCAAGAGGGGGGTTGTTGAATAGTGACTAACTGGGGGTCACCTTCGGCAATGAATTTGTACGAGGGGGCGTAAGAACCAAACTAGATGGTAGCACAAGACCGGGTTTATACAGGTTCAGGCCCTCAGCCGAGGTAATACCCTACTTCCTGTGCTCTGAGATTATGATTGATCAAGATGCGGGATGCAAGATGACCAAGATGATGACAGCGTATGCTCTATGATATTGAGATGATTCTGTCTATGGCCTCTACCCCCTCCCTTTATATAGTGTAGGGGGGATAGAGTTACAAGGTAGCACGTGATATACGGTACCTAATTCTGTTATGCCGTTACATGTCATGCATGTGTTGATCTTCTAATTACATGGAGCTTGATTATATCCTTGGAAACTTCCTTGGAGCTCAAGGCGCGTGTAACCCGAGTGGTCTTTATCCCTAATCAGCCGGCTTGGGTCGTCCACCATCTGCTCCCTTATGGGCCTTCTAGAGGATACTCGAGGCCCATGTAGTGCACAGGGGTGAATTGGGTTTCTCAAATTTTACTTTCTAATCAATTTTACACTAGTGCCCAAACCCTAATTATACGCGGAAGCTAAAGATCCGTTTGAAATTCCGTTAAACGCTGACGTGGCACCCACGTGACCGTTAAGTGCTGACGTGGCCCCAAAAAATCCGAAAAAAATAACAAAACCATAAAAAAATTGAAAAAAAATTAAAAACTAAATTAAATTTAAAAAATCATAAAAAATCTAGAGAAATTCAGAAAACAAAAAATAATTCAAAAAATTCGTAAAAAAACAGAAAAATCAGAAAAATCCAAAAAAGCATAAAAAATCATAAAAATACAAAAATTGGGGAAAAAAACAAAAAATCATAAAAAATCAGAAAAAAAGAAAATCTGAAAATAATTCATAAAAAAATAAAATAAAAAACTAAAAAATCATAAAACAATATGAATTGAAGGTCGGCATTGACTTTTTCGATTTTTATGTTTTTTTGGTTTTTTATGATTGGTTGGATTTTACGAATTTTATGTTTTTTTATGTTTTTAAACATTATTTTCCATTTTCATGAATTTTTAAATTTTTTTAATGCTTTTTATGATTTTTTAAAATTAGTTTCAATTTTTATGATTTGTTGTTTTAATGATCGTTTTTTATTTTAATGATTTTTTTTGGATTTTTGATGAATTTTTTGAATTACTTTTTGTTTTTTTTGAAATTTTCGATATTTTGATTCAATTTTTTTCATTTTTTAAGGTTTTGTTGATTTTTTTCCAATTTTTTTGGGACCAAGTCAACGCTACGTCAGCACTTAACGGAATTTCTAACGGATCCTAACAGCCCAGGACTAAGGGTGCAACTGGAGACACGTTACAGGAGCTGAGAAAGCAATTTTAAAGTTTAGAAAATTTCGTGCAATTTGGTACAAGTTCCAGGAGTTACGGTGCAATTTTCTCCTAATTATAACCAATGATTCTAACACAAGTATACACATGAAAGGGTCACTAGAACCACTAGCAATCAACACATGATATGGAGGTAAATAGCATAATGATCATCTCTTCATATGGCAATGAATAGCACAAGAATAATCACAAAATGTAGCGATGCATATGAAGCATAAGAGAGCAAACCATAAGTGACGCGGCGATTTTTTTCCTGTGGTTCGGAGCCGCGCTCCTACCTCCACGTTGAGGCAAGTCCTTGCGCACAAGGAACGGCTCCCCCTCGAGTCTACCGCCTCATCTCCACTAGTGGTTGCTAATTCCCCCGCTCCGGAGGTGGCAAGCACCAACGCCACTCACAATATTCGTCCGCGCCTTCTCACAACCTCCGTCGAGAAGATCACCGGTGCACGACACCTCCAACGCCGTCTAGGTGCCTACAAGCACCAAGAGTAACAAGCCCGAAGGCAATTGATCGCACTGGATCAAAGCACAAGAGTGATGCAAATAAGTCTCACTTGGTCACTCACTCCTCTCAAATGGGATTCACCTAATCTCACTCAAAGATGGTGCTCTCCCTCTCACTAATCCTCCACTAGGGCACTCCTAACACATAGGACTCCCTCTCCATGAATCTCACACTCTAACACCTCAAATATGAACTATAAGCCTCAAAAACCTTGCCCCAACCGGCCAAAGTGGGTATAAATACCCCCAACCCGAGCTACTAGCCGTTGGAGCAAAAATATAGCCGTCACAGGGTTCACCGGACGCATCCTGTCATCCACCAGACAGCGACACGCTCTCACTAAAAAATTCATAACTTTTGATCCCGAACTCGGATTTTGATGATCTTGGACATTTCGGAAATCTAAGGACGAGGGCTAACCAATAAACTAGGGCTAACCAATAAACTAGGTCTTACCACCTCATTCACAAATGAGTGGTGCAGAAAACTTAGGGAAACCGAGGGTACCTATAAATCTTACACTTTTCGACACCTCGGACACCTCTCTCCCTAGCTACACACCTCCTACACCCATAACACCTCACAAGGCTCAACCTAGGGTTTAGGAGACTCAATGTGCATCACAATAGAGCTAAGAAACCAATCCGATCAACACCGATCCGGACCCCTCTTGATAGTACGGCGACTATCCTACCAACCTGGTCTTTCCACCAACACCAAGACCGGTAAAAAACTAGGAAACATCCTTAACCCTACACTAGCCATACCTTTGCCTTGTACATCCACAACATGTTCAACCTTGATACAATTCCTTCGTCTTGTCAACTTTGACTCGATCCCAATTCTTGATGATTTCTCCGTCTTGTCAACCTTGACTTGATCATCAACCTTAACGATCATCCCGTCCATCGACCTTGACCTCATCATCATCCTTTGGTGATGCTCTCGTCTCATTGACCTTGACTTAGCTATTGCACCTCCGGTTGCCATTAATATCCGTGAGACCTAATTCTCTTCATATCACTCGTGAATGACATTAGTCCCTAGCACTCAATAGATGTGGAATAATTTGATTGATATTCAACAAAGTTTAAGCATAACGTAAAGCACAACAAGTGTTTTAGCATGAAGCTCAACATAAATGAAAACACTTGACAAATGGAATGTCCCTAATAAGTGCGTCATATGAATATATAACTAAGTTATATGCACTAGAGAGATGATGCCAAAATATATTTTAATTAATTTCATGGCATAGTAATAAATCGATTCAATTTATCTCCACACTTCACATAATATGGACATGAATAGATACATGCATAAAGAACACATGTGTATTACATAATTAAATTATATGTGAAGTAATTGATCCAAATAAAAGAGACAAAAGTAAAAGCATGGATCAATATAGAAAAACAACTCACTTAAGTTAAAGATTCACTAGAGTAGTGCATATGAGAATATACAAGATAGGCATATATGCACGATTACAAAAAATGGCAAAATGTGCATGTACCCATATGAGGGATGCAATAAAAAAGTATAAGTGAGAAACCATATCGCATACCTCGAATTGCAATCCATCTAGTTTAATATATGAAACCAACATTGCTAGAATGGATATTTTAACCGCTTGACCTAAATAATTCCTCCGTATGAATGAGACTAAAATGATCTTAGTAACAAGCTTGTTAGTCTCAATAGAATAAGCATTTATTGAAGGATTATTATTAGACAAGCGCCAAATAAAGCATTAAATAAAATTACCCTTTACCAAATTTATTATTACTCAAGCTTGTCATTTATTAATAATTGCCATTAAATGTATTTGCTATTAATCACCAAAATCACAAGGTTTCACTTGAACTTACACGTGGGAAGCCGTTGAGCCGCTGAGCAAGCAATGGTGGAGGTCATTGCCGCTGCTACCATCACCAACGATACCACCACACTAATAGATCCAAAGGTTTTGGAGATCCAAGATGCGCACAACGTCACACGCATGCCACAATGATGAAGACGTCGACAGAGTTGTACCTCAACAAGTTCCAGCACAACTTGGCATAATAAGACACAATTTGTAGCTGGGCGGTGAAGGGCGATGACTCTGCTGCAATGCCTCAAGGCTGGGCATCGACAAGTGGCATCCATGCGCCATTGTCAATGTCCTTCCGTGGCTGTGCGGATCCAAGGGCAGCGACGACTTGCCGAGCATCCACCATCGTACACGCTGCGGTGCCAAAGTCTCTCATGGGCGGCGCTAACTGACAGCTCGAGGACGAGCTGTCTCACAAAGGGCGATGAAGTTGTTATGTGCATGTGGGCTCAAACCGACATAGGTTAGGCATCCCACGTGTGTGAACAGTACCATACATGGCTGTTTCGTGTGAACAGTACTGCATATACTGTAGCTCACGGGTTAGTTTAGAAATAATAGTTGGTTTAGATAGATTGGTCTGGTTAGTTATCAGTAAGATAAGATTGTTAGTTTCTATCTCCTATTTTCTAGATTAATTTGTTATAAAGGACCAACCTGTCATCAGATTAATTAAGCAAAGAATTAGAAAGATTAGTTAAGGACCAACCGCACCACGCCTATTATTGAATGGATAAGCAAATAAAGAATATAGTTCTTGTTTGCTCCTTCCGCGGCACACGCGGCGCTGCCGCTGCCGCCGGCGAGATCCCCTCGTCGGTGTTCCCTCTCTACCTCTAAATATATTCCTAACATTTGGGATCATAGCCGACTCGACGCACCTCCATGTCTGGCGTCGAGGGTTTCAAGACCAACCTTGCCGATGTACTTCTTGCATTGGACAACCTCACCAAGATCATGCAAGTGGGGTTCGACGCACTCAACCAGACGTTAGGCGCTGCAGCAACCAACAATCGGCCATCCCTATTGGATAGTCATCGTGCTTTTGTTGCAGACATGCTGAAAGCATCAAAAGTAGAACATGCCAAAGCAGAGCCTATCACCGTCGCCAAAGAGATGACACTCAACACCATGCAAACAACAAGGCAGTGACAGTGACATCAGCACCGACATTGTCATCATGGCTTGGCTAGAACTGTCGAGTGCTGTCCTAGGGTGGCACGGTTCCAGACTGGTCGATGATGGGCGGCAACCTCACTCAGCTGTAAGTGTCACTGTTGCAAAACGTTGCGGGACTGTCTAGCTCCATGGGTGCAAGGAAAGGTGTGCAGATGCTCGGTGCAAGGTTTTCCCCACACACATCTTCCTTAGGCGCTAACTGATGTTGGGTCTATTCTTGATTTAGTAAGTTGGGTCCTGATTTAGAAAGTCAAGTCTGTTCCGTAATAGTTAAGTTTGAGTTCGTATTAGTTTGAGAGTCCTAAGAGATATAGAGTTTCTTTGTTAAGAAAGAGTCCTAGTTTGAGTCGAGGATGTAATCTTCTAGTATAAATAAAGGGCCAGAGGCCAAAGAAAAAGCGCGATGGTTTGAGCACCAGAAAAATCCTTGTCTCTCTTTTATACATGTGTTGTTCGCCAAGATAATTAGATTAGGGTAAACCCCGATAGTTCTCGCCGTGATCAAAGTCGACGGAATACGTATGAGCATGTATGTTTGTGTGCATCTGAAAGCTGATTGATGCTGCTGAGAGATTAGCATCAACGTGCTACTGTTCACGTCAAATACAAGGCTGGCTAGAGTCCTATTGGTTGATCTTTGGGCTGAGTTCCAACATTTGGTATCAGAGCTTGGTTGTGAAGAAGAGCTTCGTGGTTGCACCGCGGCGCATGTGCCAGGCGGGCATGTTCGTCGCCGCGGGCCCGCGGTGTGGCAAGGAGAGGAGTAGCGGCAGCTCGTCGCGGCGTGCAATGGGAGGAGCGACGGCTCTGGCTCCGGCATGGCCAGCGGTGGCTCGTCGGTGAGGGAGGCGACTACTCAAGCGCTGGACATTGGGTCGGTGTGGTAACCTAGGAAGGCACTCTGCTGAGGAGTGTGGTGTGCCGAAGGCAAGGTGTGAAGTTGAGTTCCACACTGTTGTGAAGATGTGAGGATATCGACAAGGTGTGTTCCGGGATGTTGAGGAGATGTGTTCGCAATCCTACAGCCGGTTCTCAATGTGTGGATATGGATTCGATGAGTTGTGTCCAAGACGTTGAGGAGGTGTGACGCCGTCTTGAAGTCGAATTCAAAGTAGGTGATTTCGATGAGTTGTGGCCTGGACGTGGAATAGTTGTGTCACCGTCCTGAAGTCGAAATCAAAGCGTGTACAACATAGGGTGTTGAGTAGTTGCGACGCCATCCTATGCTGTGTATGTTGAGCATGATTAGGGAGGTGATTGTTGGGTCTAATCTTTATTTAGTAAGTCGGGTCATGATTTAATAAGTCAAGTTTGTTCCGTAATAGTTAGGTTTGAGTTCGTATTAGTTTGAGAGTCCTAAGAGATATAGAGTTTCCTTGTTAAGAAAGAGTCCTAGTTTGAGTCGAGGAAGTAATCTTTTAGTATAAATAAAGGGCCAGAGGCCAAAGAAAAAGCGCAATGGTTTGAGCACCAGAAAAATCCTTGTGTCTCTTCTATACATGTGTTGTTCGCCAAGATAATTAGATTAGGGTAAACCCCGATCGTTCTCGCCGTGATCAAAGTCGACGGAATACGTACGAGCATATATGTTTGTGTGGATCTGAAAGCTGATTGATGCTGCTGAGAGATTAGCATCAACGTGCTACTCGTCACGTCAAATGCAGGGCTGCCTAGAGTCCTATTGGTTGATCTTGGCGCTCAGTTCCAACAACTGACAGCTCAAGGACGAGTTGTCTCGTGAAGGGTGGAGAAGTTGTAATGTGTGAGTGGCCTCAAAAGAAAATAGGATAGGATGTTTAGCCGAAGGTACTATTTAAGCCACTGTTCATATGTGAACAGTAACAGCGGATTAGATATTTATTTTGGCTTATTAGGAGATAAGGTTTGCTAGTTTTCAATCTTCTATTCTTTAGATATGTTTGTTAGGAGGCCGTCCTATATGAAGGACTAGCATGTTATTGAATGGGCAAATAAAGAATAAACTTCTTGTTTGCTCCTTCCGCTTCCGCGGCACATTCCTCGTCGGCGTTCCCTCTCCACCTCTAAATCTGTTCCTAACACCGTCCACCTCTAAATCTGTTCCTAACACCGTGACCAATGGGGGGAAGTATGAGGCTGAATTTGATCCAAGACGGAGTAAGAAACCCTGATCGGAGATACTCTCTTTAGTTTTTTTCCTGCTGCTTCTATGTGCACTCTGGGTATTGGTGTTCGTATTGTTGGTGTTTGGTTCATGTAAAAGCAGAAAGAATGTGTAACATGTTTATTAATTGTTCAAGTAATGACCAGTGAGGACTGATTCGAATAGTCCTGTAATTAATAAGGTTGATGTATGAATTATGAATTTATTTTTGCTTGTTATCGATGGAATCTTGAATCATGATATACATTGTTTTCATGCTGGTTCAGGAATCCTCAGAAGTTTATCTGACGTATAGTCTGATAACTTCCATGTCATATACTAGAGTATATCCGAAATTTTTGTGTAATTTTGGTTATGAATATAATACTTGCTGATTTTAAATGTATAATATGTGAATTGTTTATGTATGGAACACAACACATGTCCTATATGGTACGTTCTGGTTCTCCAAGTTGAAATGGCAACACAGATTCAGCACAAGTAAAGTATCTGTAAAACATGTGCACAACCAGTGTATTTGTAATACATGTTTGTAAACTCTGAATATTACAGTATGGCTGGATGATTTCCTTCAGAGTGTTTGACCGTGCCTAGAGCTGATCTGACTAATACATATTTGTAATATTTAATACTATTTCGATTTTGATTTTAGTTATCAACCAGCTGTGCATCTGCTAATCGTGTTAAATGTGGTTTCATTAGTGACTAAATAAGCGTAACATTCAAAAATACCGCTCAGTCCCGGTTGGAACAACCAACCGAGACCAATAGTGTCCCCAGTGGCACTCTTGGTCGCCACGTGTGAACATCTTAGTCCCGGTTGGTAGGTAAAACCAGGACTAATACATACACCTCAGTCCCGGTTGGAGCAACCAACCGGGAAAAGTAGTGTCCCCACCTGATCGCCACGATCGCCACGTGCGCACATCTTAGCCCCGGTTGGTAGGTAAAACCGGGACTAATAGCGCAACTGTCGCTCCACGTGTATTCGGACCGGCCTATCGAGAAGAGATTTAGTCCAGGTTCCTGTAACCTGGACTGATGCCCAGCGGGCATCAGTCTTCAAGGGCTGTCCCGGTTCAAGAACCGGGATTGAAGCCTGTTCTGAACCGGGACTGAACGCCCGTTCCGTAGTAGTGATAGCATAATACTAGTAACTTTGTTAATACTATATCAGCATTGGAATATTAAATCTCATGCGCACTTACTAGGGATGTAGGAAAAGCTCAAGGCTCATGAGCGGCTCGAGTTTAACTTGGTATTTAGTTCAGATCTAGGTCAATTCAAGATTTAAACGAGTGAAGCTTGAGCTTATACTTGACCTCGATTCATAAATGAACCGAATCAAGTTAGATGTCAGCTCGCTTGAGCTTAACTCTTTAATAGCTCATTAAAATTAAAAAAAACCTTGCAAATACTCCCTTAAATTTATATAATTTACTAATATCGTCCTGAGTATATAATCAATTTCTTCCCAAAATGTCTCAAACACTAACCATAATCTTCACTTTCCCCTTCTAGCCTCCCTTATGTGGTCATTCTGTGATCTACCCCTCCATAATCTTCACTTTGGTCCAATTCCTCTTCTAAAATCCCTGAAAAGTGTAAAGTATGGCTTGCTAGAATTTCTAATTCAATATTTATTTAAAGGAACTTTGACAATCCATAACATCCTCATACTAACTCTAATTCATGCAAATAAATACTCCATTTTGGGTGCCTCGAAAAGATCTACAACTTTCATTCAGTTGATTTCACCCAATTCTGCCTCTAAAATGGGTATTGCTACAATAACAGTGGCAGTAAAAACACCCAAAAAACTGGGGACAACACCCTTTGTTTTGGAAGTGCATATTTTGCTCCTAACTGTATAACTTTTGCATACTAACTTCAAATTTAATTTTGTAAGTTGTAATGACTCCTTACACTATTAATGCACTAATTAGAATCAAGAAATGGCATACTTACGTGGGTTTTTTGGGAGTTATTTTAAATACAACCCTAAAGATAATATTTAGTCTTTTCTTCCTCTTTGTTTTGTACTTTCTACCCATTTCCAATTTCTTGATGCCATTAGCCTTTGGAATACATCCCAAACACTACCCCTAACCTATTTTCACACTTGTTCATGGTTAGAACTAGGGTTTGATCCATGGTGCGATTTCTCCAAGTTTCAACCAACATAAGGGCAAACCACTTAGCTTTCTAGCATATTAGGGATCCAATTAACCAATTTGCCATAGCTTACCCTACAATCCTTGTCTCAAGAGGAAAACCTAACTATGGGATAGAGAGAATAACTCAAGAAAACCAACAAGAGAGGTGGAGAAAGTGTTTCTACCTTCCAAAAGACTTCCGTCATGAAGTCAAGCCACCTAGTAGCTTCCCCTCGTTGAAAATGAGAAAGGGTTTCTTCTTCTTCTTGCTCCCTTGTTCTCTCTCTTGGCTGGCTGAAAATAAGAAATCAAAGAGAGAGCAAACGAAGAGATGG
This sequence comes from Raddia distichophylla, assembly GCA_005191435.1. Classification (NCBI taxonomy): domain Eukaryota; kingdom Viridiplantae; phylum Streptophyta; class Magnoliopsida; order Poales; family Poaceae; genus Raddia; species Raddia distichophylla. The sequence continues at coordinate 236,015 of SPJY01028077.1, read as the reverse complement.
CTAGTTTGGAGAATTTTATTCTCTCTTTTTCCCATTTAGTCAAAAATTAAATAGTTACTATTTTATTCTCTATTAATTTCTCTTCCCCCTCACTTTCTTAACCATATGTTAAGCCAACTAGGCTTTAATTAAGTTCTAAGCATCATCATTAATCTCTAATAATATTTCTATGAGATTCAATTTGTAAATCCTAATATTTTATAATTTGGTCCAAAATATTATACTCCCTCCGGTCATAAAAAGATGTTGCCGTTGATTTTTAAACACATCTTTGACCATTCGTCTTATTCAAAAAATTATGTGAGTTATCATTTAATTTGTTGCAATTTGTTTTATTATCAAAAGTACTTTAAGCATGACTTATGTTTATGCATGTTTACACAAAATTTTTGAATAAGACGAATGATCAAAGACGTATACAAAAGTCAACGACGACTTCTTTTTATGACCGGAGGTAGTACCAGTTTATATTTATTTGGACTATTATTTTTAAAACCTCTCCAAACTTTAAATTTAGTTTAATTAGGTACTTGGACCTTAATTAGCACTATAGTCAATAGTAGCACTTCCAGGGGACCAGTTGTTAGGTGATATGGCCCGCATTTTTAGTAAAATTTGTGCGCCTAATTTTGGGGGAAGTAATAAACTAAGGTCAGCCCTCAACAACACTAGATCCACTATCGTCTAAACCACTACACCACCATCCGTGTTGTGGACGTCTTCCCAACCACTGCAGTTAATGAGAGCATTAACTCCAGCGAGCTAGGCGCCCATACCATTCAGGCCTAGTCTGAGGCACCGAAGCACGTAGATGGGGCCTTACCATCTGCAACTAACATTGAGCCAGGGGATCTAAGGTGAAAGCTAGTCACCAATAGGAGAAGGTATGCACACCATAATGGCCGTGCCTCTAGAGCCATGGTGTCTCACGTCGGCCATCTCCATTACTTGGCAGGTCGTGCTTTAGATGTGTAGGGCATGGACACAGAGCTGTGAGCTATCACGATCCCTTTCATTGCCTCAAATGTCGACGCCTTGGCCATAAGGTAACTGAGTGCAATGATGCTGGCAAGGGTGTCGGTTCTAGAAAACAAAGGGTTGCTACTCGTCCCCCTCCACCTTCTAGATCTGATCGAGCATGGTGCCTTTCCACCGCTAGCTTCTACCTTGCTGGTCGGCGGCATCACGACCCCGGAGGAGCATAAGGTCAGCAATAACAGGCTTAGGCCCCGGTGTGTCATTTGCTTTGCTTGGTGGACTCCGACGATTATGGCTAACGAGGTGCTGCTGACTAAAGTGTGACATGGTGCTCCAGTCCATGGACAATGCGAGCTACCTTCATTGGAACCCATTGGTGAGTTCCTATAGGGCGAGTTCAACATTCCTTGGCAGTGTTTCCACCTTACCAGGAGCTATCCACCACTACAAGAAATTTCACATATTGCCACAAATTTATTGCAACAAATTATATGTTGTTGCGTCAGCTTCACTTTTTACCATGATTTGCATATTTGTGGCAATAGAACTACAATATTGCCACAAGAGTTAAATGTGGTTAAAGCTTTGAAAATTGTTGCATTATATTATATATTTTTTACAACAAAACAAGCAATTTGTTGCATATAAACTAAATATTGCAACAAAAAAATTATTACATCAGTTATACTTGTTACAACAAATTTATTACTTAGCCACACGTTGGCTGATTTTTTGCATACAAAATTAATGTTTTGGCACAAAAAATTGTTTCGCACCAAAAAAAATTGGTATATAATATTTTTTCCAACCAAACAGTAAGGAAAACATTCTATTTGCGAAAGATAAAAGCACCTTGATTATGCCGTCGTGCTTGATCTACTATCTGGGGAAAGCGGTGAAAGGTGATTTGGTAATTTTAATCTACATTTTTTTTATCAAATCTCGTATTAGAATAAATAAGCAAATACCTCTTATTCATATGTGGATCAAATCAAGAATTTTTCCCATCAATCAGTATTAGATCTCCTCTCTACGAAAGACAAAGCACCAAAAAATGAATCTCCTTCCACTACATGTTCTTCTACCTCCAATAGCCCCTGCTAGAGATGCATTGTGAAATTTTACCAAATCCCCCGACAACGTGCGACCCCTGCAGAAGATGTGTTGTCGACCGCTGGCCCGACCACTGCACGACGACTCCTGTAGTTTCTCAATGCTCCTATGTGCCAGCTTTCTGCCGGTATGTACCATCGTTGAGGAGAGGGATAGAAGACACCACCGGTATTGAAAAATTGTTTTTGCGTTCGTTGTTTTGTCCTTGTCCTTGCAGATGCTATGAAGGGGGAGGAGAGGGAGAGAAGACGTAGCAAAAAGGGGGAGAGAACCGTGGCGAACAAGTGGTGAATTTTCCAACACCGTGCTTACTCTCACCTTTATCTGACGCCTAACTGCAAATCATAACAAAAAGGGGCAGAACTCCATGCCTCCAGTGCCTACGTCTCCTCCCATTAATCACACACAACACAATGCCTCCTCAAGGACCTCAACTTCTGGCCTCTCACTCCCAGTGTTGCACCGTGTCACCATCAGCTTGCGCCACGCAATACGCCACCCACCCACAACAAAGCAAAAGGGCAATGCCAACCACCGCTGTAGTCCAGACCATGGAATGTAATATTTCTTTGGATTCAAAGATGTGTTTTTTTTCAAATAAAAATAAAAATAACATATATTATTATCTCTTATAAAAATGAACTTCGAAAACCAAACTACACATATTTAATTAGAAAATTGATATTATCTTTAAGATATAAAATAAATAGGCCAAATTAATAATGGGTCATAAACAGGTCGACCAAAAATTAAACGGGTCGGGTATGGGTCAAGGGTTATCGACCCAATTAATAAACAGGTCGGGTACTAGTCAAACAAAAATGAGTTCTGACTCGGGTAATAGCCCGACCCGATCTATTAACATGCCTAGTCCAAAGCCATCCATGTCTCCGTCCTCTACTCAGTTTGTTGTCAAACACTGTCCAAGTTGTCATTCATTGCAGTACCTCACGCAACACATGACTTATATCAGCCGAATGAATTTACCAATCTCACATACGTATGCTAACTTTGCACATCTATAATAGATCTGGTGGCGAAGCTGGTTCTGACCGGTGGGCCCAGGCGTGGGCTGGCGACCGAGGAAGCTGCGAAGATATTTCCCAGAGTTATATGTGGAGAATATTTCCTCTCGGGGGTGTGTCTTGTATTGTGTGACTTGTACACCACTCATCCTCAAATGAAGGGTGGAGAAGGGCTCTAGGTGTTAGGGCATCTCACCCAATGGGCTATAAATAGAGGGGGAGGGGAGCACCTCCTCCTCATCCCTTAGAGTTGAAAATTTCAGAAAAAGAGATGGTGAGTTGGGTGTGTAAGGGTGGCACTTAGAGTGCTTGTGACCACATGGAGTGTGGTTTGTAATCCCCTAACTCCTATGCAATGAAATCTCTCATCATCATGATCACCTTGTGTTGATTTGCTTCAAGTTCTTCTTTCTTTTGTTTTCCTCTTTTTCGAGCTCTTATTTGAAGATGAGTCTTGATGATTTCTTGCTGATTCTTGATGGTCTATGATGTCTTGAGATTGCTAATATGATTTACCACACTCTTTGCAACCATATGAGAGGCAAGAGATCAAGTTCTTGACTTGTTGCAAATCTATTCAGAAACTTTCATCCACGCAGCAGTCAGTAAAAGATTTTAGAAAAATCTAAAAAAATTATTTTGGTATGATTTCAGTTGAAAAAGATGCGTGACTCATATACCCATCTGTGGTAAAAATTTGAAGTCCACTGGTTTCTCCATTTGGGAGCTATGAAGTAAAAACCGAGCTTGATTTTTCATGTTTTCTGTGGATGGATTCTTGAGAAGATTTTTGGTGCAGTGCTCACGTCTCATGTTCTATTGGGAGAAAAATTTCCACAATTTTTAGAGCAACAGAAAGCCATCATCTCTCTGCTCCAAGTAGAAACAAACTCTGAAGAATCTGCTTTTGCTTTTTAGAAAGCAGCTTGTGGTGTTTGAATTTTTATGTTTTTTATGTAAAGAGTTTTAAGGAGATTTTTTGTGGAGTGCTTCATGACACATTGACACATAGGGAGAAAAATTCTCATGATTTTTAGAGCACCTTAAAGCCACGAACATCCTGCTCTATGAGAGGACAAGTTCTGAAAGAATCTGCTTTTGCTTTTTAAAAGTTGCTTTAAGGTTTTGTTATAATCTCTTTTCAAAAGCAAGATTTGAATTGATTCCTCTTATTTGGACACTTCACAATCAGGATCGTGGTTCTAAAATCCCCATATATTCATATAGATATCATCCATATAAGTCATGGGTACACATAGTTGTCATGTTGTCCATCGCAGCTTAATCTCCGACACAAAGCAGTTTTTGCGGAATGCTTAGAGGGGCTGCATGTGCAAAAAGAAAGCGTCAAAATTGATTGGCGTCTATTCACCCCCTCCCCTCTAGCCGCCTAGCTCGGGTCTTCAAGCTTGCGCCACGCAATACGCTAGCCACCCACAACAAAGCAAAAGGGCAATGCCAACCACCGCTGTAGTCCAGACCATGGAATGTAATATTGAAAAGACATTAGTCCTGTTTCTCGGAGGGACTCTAGTTGAACGGGAAGATTCTGCCTGGCGGTATTCTCTCCGAGACAGTCCTCCTCGCTTCTTCCTCGTGGTCGTGATCATGTGTCCGTCCCGAGGGGATCGTCTGTGATCGTCGCGCGCCCGCTTGCCGTTGTGGTCACGGTGACCACGCGGACTTGGCGAGCGTTGTCGACCACAGGAATCTTGCTCGTAGCGAGTCGACCTTTGACGGTGACGAAGGTCACGCGATCGATCGGAGCGCTCGTTGTCCGAGTCTTTCCGGGCAGACTGACTGCGTTGCCCGGAGGAGGTGTTAACTTCGCCTATGAACTTAAGGCCTTCAGCCAATCGCTCTAGGTGAGAAGCAACAGCGTCGTCCATGAGGACGAGATTGGCCTGGTTGGTGGATCTGATCACCGTTGCCATGGTTTGAAGTCGTTCCCGACTCTGCTCAAGGGGTCCTGGGATCCCTGAGGCATCCGCGTTTTGCCCGACCGGGATCTGGTTACATGGATATACGCGAGGCGGGCCGCGTCGTTGTCGCTTGCGCTGATCACGAATCTGCGCCAAGGTTTGGTTAATTGAGGCGTCCAGACTGCGGCGAACAACTTCTTGTTCGAGAGCAGCCGGTGTAGCCCCATCTTGCCGCCGAGCAGAATTGACCTGCTCGATCTCGTTGGCCGCCGCGGCCCGCGTACGATCCTCTGAGGTCTCTGCGCCGGCCATGTTGACGCTGCGACGGCCGCGCGATGGTACACTAGACGGTGTCATCACTTTGTCGCCACAGGAGGAATCGACCGACATAGCCTTGGAATCTGAGAGATCTAAACCAGCGTAAAGATCATCAGTTCCGTAATCATCGTCAATGACGGGAGCGTGATCTAAGACCATCTCCGGAACGTAGCCGGAGACTTCCGTCCCGGATCTGAAAAGCGATCGAGATCGAAGGGATCGATCCGATCTGACAGGGGATGTGACATCCTGCCCTTCTGAGTCATAGGCCTCAGGAAGAGTTTCCTGGTCGCTGAATGAGTTCGACATGCTCGAACAGGCTTGATCTGCTAGATCCCCACGGACGGCACCAACTGTCGACGGTTGGGATATCTGTCCCAAGTCAACTAAGGTTCTTGAGAAGGGGAGATAGAAGACACTGCCGAGCAAGGCAAACAGCAATCAACGAGCAGCGAACAGACACGGGGTTTTTATCCTGATTCAGGCCTCTCCGGGGAGATAATAACCCTACGTCCAGCGCTTCTTCGTATGAGAAAGGATTCTGGGTGTACAAGAAGTAGTATTCGATCTACTCAGATCTGGCTAATTTTCTTCGCCCCTCTACACGTCGTAGCGGCCTGGTTTATATAGTGTCGAACAACCGACCTACCGGGGGATAATCGGGCCGGGCTGGCCGCGAGGACGCAACGGATTCGTAACGAACTCATACACATGCCAAATATATCCCGAGGTAGATAAGGTATATCTCCAATTCTTGGGGATCACGACGTCTACTCCAATCCGAAAAACCTACGTCCGGGTCTTCACGTAGCCATGCAGAACTCTGTTCGAGTCGGACTCGAACAAGAAGCCTAGACCGCCACGCATCGTGCCAACCATGAGGTTGTTCGGCAGGACGCATATGGGCCTGAATAAAACCCTCTAGGGAGCAGGCCCTAGGAGGCTGTTTGGTTGGGCCGTCAGGGAGTGGGCTATGGCAATGGGCCGTAATTTTATCCCCAACAAAACTCACATCTCTCGGTGAGGGCCAGATAAGGTTATAGCTAACAAATGGATTCATGCCTTTACAATATCTATTTAGCCACATTTGGGGAAAAGTAGAACACCGCTTGTCTTATTAATGGTTGAGCAACCACTAGACCGTTTTCATCCACTTGCCAAGCTTCTGCTCGACATGGTCCAAAGTAAGCCTATCAAAATGACCCGAACCTAGTTATCCGATCCTAACTGGACCCAACTAAGATGAGTTTGGGTTGCCGAAAATTAATTATGGGTCATAAACAGATCGACCCATTGAATCCACCATATAAATGGGTTGGGTATGGGTTGAGATAATCGATTCGATTGATCCAATTTGACCCGATCAATTAATTATTTAAAAATAAAAATACTCCCTCATCCCAAAATAATTGTCTTTCTAGCTATGCATCTGGATAAAAAGTTGTCCAGATGCATAGCCAGAACTGCAGTTATTTTGGGATGGAGGGAGCAGACGATAATGGGCTAGTTAGGGCTAGTTAGCCCAATTATTAGCCCATTATAAATTCATATATTATTATATCTTATAAAAATAAACTTTGAAACCCAAACTACACGTATTTAATTAGAGAATTGATATTATCTTTAAGATATAAAATACATAGGTCAGATGTGTCATAAACAGATTGACCCAAAATTAAATGGGTCGGGTACGGGTCAAGGTTTTTTAACCCATTTAATAAACGGGTCGACAACTGTCAAGCAAAAAAGAGTTCTGAATCGGGTTAACCCGACTCGACCCGACCCGACCCATTGACATGTCTAGTCCAAAGCCATCCAAGTCCCCTTGGTCTACTCAGTGGGTTGTCATCCACTCCCCAAGTTGTCATTCATTGCGGTACCTCGCACAACACGTTGACTTATATCAATCAAATGAACTATTTACCAATCTCACATATGTATGCTAACTTTGCACATATACCTCACCTTTCTTCCTCCAGGCATCTCTCTTGTCCGTATATCATCCATTATTGACTCGGCATCACCCATAAAGCCAAAACATCGGTCTAAGCTCCCAAAATCGATCGACACCTCAGCTCTTAAAATCAATCAATCAAGGCGCGAACAGGCCGGCCTCCTACGCGGCCACGTCGACGCTTCGCTCGCGCGCTCCTCCCCGCGTGGCCACGTCGTCCGTCTCTCCTCCACCGCCCGATTGGTTCCCGCGGCTAGATCTGGCCGTTCGTTCCAACAAAATCTTTAGGGCCAAAAAAATGTCCGCGCCGCAGGCAGTGCTCGTGCTTTGGCGTCTTGGCTAGCTGCGCCAGCCGTCGCCCGGCAGACCGCCGTTCGAGTCTTGGTGCGCCTCCGCCTGTGATTTTTTTTTTTCCGCCGGGCGCTGCTCGCGGTGCGTGCTGCGGGTTACTTCTTTCTTTTGCTCCGGCGCCGCCCTTTGCTCTACGTGCCCTTCCCTGTCTCTCGCCTTCTTCCCTGTTTGCCGGTCGCTTCTTCAGTTCGTTCCCGTCCCTCGCAGGCTGCCCCTCCACCTCGGCCCGCCGTCATCCTCGTCACTGCTTCCTTCTCCGGCTCATCCCGCTTTTGCCTCAGCCCCTTGGTTTCCCCTTCGTTGCGGTGGCCGGTGGTGTTTTTCGTTTTGCTCCTGTCGGCTCGCCGTTGGTCCCATCGCGCCTCCGCCGTCGCACCGCGTCCCCAACCTGCTCGCCGATCTTTAATTACAGAGATGTTGCGGCTTTGGTTAGTTCCGGGCAGCAGCTAACTTTGGGCTTGCGTACCTGTGTTGTCCGTATAGATGGTTTCCAGTATGCTATTCTGATCTATTCGGTTGTGTATCCTCTTTCCTTTGCTTCATAGCTATAGCAACGATGTCTGTGTCTTGGTTAATTCTTGAGTTCTACCGCCTGTTGGCAGGTTCATTTGCTTCTTACGCAGATTGAGCTTCAGGTTATTGACAGATATTTATGACAGAGCTCTGTTGGCTGTGTTTGTCATATTGAGGTCTATGCCAATGAATGGTTGTCTGGGGCAACTGGATTCAGTTCTTCGTTCGTTCTCATGCAATTCGTATGTATGATTCATTTGTCAGGTTTGTGTTTTCTGGGTTCGTTTGCCTTCTTTTGCGCACATTTTTATGTTGGCTAAGCAACCGTCGTGTCGTCTGCGTGTGCCCTCCGTTTTTAGTGTAGCTTGCCTGTGCGTGCTCTCGACGAGTTGGCTGGACATCTCGGTGACCCAGAGCAGGTGCCTATTCGATTTTGGTTCTCGGTTTCTCAGCAAATAAATATTTTCGCCTTTAATTCCTTCTAACAAAAACAGGACGCACCGTAGGTGCGTTTACCTCGCTAGTATGGTACAACATCGATCACTAGCCATCTAATCCTTAAATAACACTTGATTTAATATGCTTAAACCATTTGATCGAGCACATGGAGCTCGCAACTGATGTCTGACACCATCTCGCTATCAAGGATAGGACCCCAACGAAACTCCATCCGTTGATGCTGCTGGACCTCGTTGGTCATGCCCTTGATAGCGAGATGGACTGCAAGCCACACGTGTATAATCATCCAAAGTAATGAGATATAATATGTAGCTAGATCAACTAATCCAGTACAACAGCATCAATAAAGTAACAAGAAGGCCGACCAGCTGTGATAGTTGAAAACCAAATTGTGTTATATCCCGTTCTTAGCCGGTGATAATCTCTACATATACATACCAATAAAAAATAATAACATGATTCTAGTTGGCTTATGTACGTTACATAACAGTAATACATAGTTCTAAAAAACAGTAATATATAAATTGTCAAATTGATTATAATTGGGGAGAGCGCGTATATATCGTTCTATTTTGTCCATCAGTACTAGCTATTCTCAATGGGTCATTAAGCCTCTAATGATCCTTAATCATATCGTTAACAAACCTGAACATCAAGTAGGATTTCAAGCTAATTGGGTTATTTTAGGAAATGTGTCACTCATCTTCTATGCTCACACACTATAGGTGGGATGTTGGACATTTATAAATTAAATTAATTTTCAATAATAATATTGTCACTCCTGCAGGAAGGCTTATATATGACACCTCATTGGAGACTGTTCTCTCGAACAGAGGAAAAAACGTCTCGGATAAGTGATTTGAAACTAGATGAATTACTATCCGAGGTGGTTTTATTTGAAAACTGTCTTGGATAATAATAAAAAAAAATGAGAACTGTCTCCGATAATGCATATATGTGAGACGGTTTTTAAATAGAATTGTCTCTAATAATAGCGGGCTGGGGCTGCGAGCTGAGCCTATATGTGGACTTTGTGTTCCGGTGCTATGAACTTATGACCTATTGTGTTATCTTGTGGCTATATGTGATGTTTTAAGTGATTTTGGTCATATTTATTGGTGATTATCTATTTTGGAATAATGTGGATGTATATGTGCTCGAAAATATGGTGGCGAACACCTAATTATGTGTGGATGTGGTCAGGTGAATTGGAAAATGTACATATGTTGTGAGTTGGGTCTTTCTACACGTTGAAGTTGAGTTTTTTTTAAAAACAATTCCAACAATCTTTATTGCTGAAACATTACTTGTGTCGGCGGCCATGGCAACGCTGCCGACACATGCCAGCTCCAAGAGCTCACATGGCAGGCCACTAGCATGGCCTGTGTCGGTGGCATTCGGCAAGGCCGCGGACACAAGTGGTGTCTATGTCAGAGGAATTTGGAAAAGCCACCAACATAGGATGCGTGAGGGGGCACCTGGGAGACCATCGGGGCAGATCTATGTCGGTGGCCTATCCAAACGCCACCGACATAACCTTAGCCATGTGTCGGCCCCTGGTTCCTTATATGGACCACACAAGTTAGAGTGCCGTCAACGGGGGCAGCCCATCTGCTAGAGCCTGTGTCGACGGCTATATTTGCCGCCGACAAAGACCTAGCCGAGAGGGCACTTCTAGGATGCGGCCTTGTCGTCGGGGCCGCGGAAAGAGTAGGGCTATGTCGATGAAGTTTTGTCAGCCGACTTGTGTCGGCGCCTCTATGTCGGTGGGATTTAGGCCTACACTAATGTTGTTTCCTGAAGCGAACGTAAATTTTTTCTATTCTCTTCCTCAAAAAATATAAGTTTATTTAGCCTTTATTTTTAAAGTAATAATTTGAGTACCTTCCTTGATATAACTATGCATTAACCTAATGGGACTCATACATGTCGGATGACTCATGCAATGTTTAATTAACAACATAGAGTAGGAGTATATAACGATGGTAGGGCAAAACACGAGGGCTTGATTAGTTACTACTGCACGACAAAACAAATAGTCCACGGTTCATTATGGTTAATTACGGAGTGTTAATTGGAGCATTAACTAGTCATTTGTTAGTTGCCAAATCCCATTCGTATGTCTAGATCCATTCAACATGACGGAAGCCATTGCAATCCTCTTACTATTTTTATTATTTATTAATCTCTCTTCTCCCTCACTACGCTAAGGCAATTAGGCTTCAATTAAGTTATAATCATCATCATTAACCTCTAACCATATTTCTATGGGTTCAATTTCTAAATCCTAGTCCCTCTATTCCAAAAAATAAGGCGTGCATGGATTTCAAAAGTCAACAATTATAAAAAATAAAAACGTGTACATTTCATGGCACGCATGTAATATGGTTGGATTAGTATTTGAAAGTTCTTTAATATGATGTTAATTTTGTATTTGTTAATCATATATCATGAAAGAGACTAATGGTCAAAGTTATACTTTAAAGACCGTGCCAAAACTTATGCCTTATTTTTCGGGAAGGAGGGAGTAATATTTTATATATAATTTGGTCCAAAATATTGTACCAATTTATTATTATTTGGACAATTATTTTTAAAATCTCTCCAAACTTTAAATTTAGTTTAATTAGGTACTAATGGACCTTAATTAGCACCTTTTTTATTTTAACACATATATCCATTTTTTTTCATAATTTTCCACATTTCTAAATTTTAGGGTGCTATATAGTTTTCTAAAGTGTTTATCCTAAATCATATTATATGTTAGTGATAGTAATACATTTAAGTTACGATATAAGATACCGTTTTTCATTTTGTAGTGGCATGGTTAATTTGAAAAATTGCTGGAACAGAAATTCTTTGAAGTGATGCTTAAAAAAATCTGAAGAGCGATAGACTGGTGTATAATCCATAAGAATTGCCAATTGTCCTGTTGACCAGGGTCTGATTTCCATTTAGCAAGTTCCTCTGAAAGAACTAACCATTCCTGGTATGCTTGAACTGATAAGTGTAAATGAAAATGAGAGGCCACATTGCCATCCGTTAAAAGATCCGACACTGAACAGCCATCATCAATTGCAAAAGAGTGTAAATGAGGAAGAGAGCTCCTGAAAAGTTCTCCATCACAAATATCATACGTACCAAAGTTGAACGGTGGTTCCCCAGCCAACCCGACTACTTTAATTTATAATTGTACCAATTTATAATTGTTTGAACTATTATTTTTTAAAACCTCTCCAAACTTTAAGTTTAGTTTAATTAGGTACTAATGGACCTTAATTAGCACCTTTTATTTTTTTAACACATATTTCCCCTCTTTTTTTTTATCATTTTTCATATTTCTAAATTTTAGGGTGCTATATAGTTTTCTGAAGTGTTGTCTCCTAGACCGTATTATATGCTAGTGATAATATTATGATATAAAATATCATTTTTTATTTTGTATTAGCATGGTTAATTTTGTAATAAAATATGATATTTAATTTAGTAATAATATGGTTAATTTAAAATATCATAGTTATTTTAATTAAAATATATTTCAAACATCGATCACATGAAAAATGTAATTTCATATGGCATAGAACCAACTGTAGGTTAAGGGGGCATCTGTAGTTTTAGACTATGCCTCTATCTCTCTCTCAGCAGATGGTTGCTATCGACACAGATCTGTGTTATCGTGAAAGAATTTGAACAATCTGTAGAAAGGTAGCAAAGTGGATGCTTGTAAATGGTATAGTTTGTGAATACCCTTTGATGGATGAAAAAGTCATCAATCATACATCATGGAGTGGAATAATAAAAATAAACGGTGAAGTACATGTTTGCCATAACAAATTAAGCTGCCAGCTTAGCTGAGAGCTGGTCTATAAATACAAGAAGCAAGGTGTCTGTTGAATTCCCAAGACACAAGTCACACACACACACACAAACAAAGGAACATAATGGCTTCAACACACCAACTCATGGCTTTCCTTTTCCTTTTCCTTTTCCTTTTCCTGGCATCATCCTGCACTGCTCGACCCAGTTTGGTGGAGGAGTTGGATGACATGGGAATTGTGAGCGTCTTGGAGAGAGGTGTAAACTGTGACATAGAAGCAACACAATTGGTATGTAGTAGTAATGACTTAGGAGCTAGCTAATTAATTAATTTGTATTGATCATTTGAAGCTAGCCGCTGTACGTCATTGACTGATGATGCAATGATATCTATTATGTACTTGTATTAGGAGGCGACGCTGAAGAGGTCGAAGCAGTACGGCGGGCAAGGAGGCGATAAGAAGGACATCAACTCCAACGATAACCCCCCACTTTCGCTCGTCTCCGCCAGCATCTACCACAACAACCGCGTCATCACGGCGCTCTCCTTCGAGTACCGCACCCACCGCGGGAAGGCGATCACCGTCGGGCCATGGGGCAAACCCAGCTACGCGACCCAAAAACCAGTGAAGGTATGGTAATGTATAATACTCTACATATATGCATGCATTAGTTAACTTGATCTTATTAGCATGCGATGCATGCTTCAATCCTTGATTAATTTTGACGTTGGTCGTGCGTGCATGCATGCATATGCAGGTCAACTTCCGCCAGGGAGAGCACGTGCTGGAACTTGTAGGCACGTACGGCGACTACAACGATCACCAGGTCATCAAGTCGCTCGGGTTCGTGACGGACCAACGCGATGAGCTCGGGCCGTACGGAGAGACCACCGGCACGCCGTTCAGCATCGTGGTCAGTGGCAGGATCGTCGCCTTCTTTGGCCGCTCCGGGCATCACCTCGACGCCATCGGCGCCTACTACTACACCTCTTAACTATGATCTCCATGCCATACGTGCGTGCAATGCATATGCCTATGCATGTGTTCTAAATAAACAATAAAACGATCGAGGACATCTATGTATGTTCCATCCTCTCATATATAAGCTGCTATATATGGTCCCGCGGTCCTCCACCTGACTCCTAAGCAGCTCCGGTACTATATATGTCGTCACTCGGGTTTGTCTGTCTTCTTTGTATCGTGTATCGTTGTGATGTGGAATAAATAAATTCTCAGTTTCGCTGAGAAACTATATACTATCTGATATGCATGGTTCAAACTTGGAACACGGTGAGAGAACGGTAAGAAAAGGCTAATTATTAACTTGGGAAACTAAGAGAAATAGATATGTTATCATCAACAAAATAAATATATGAAAAAAATGTTTGTTTCTAGCTTTAAAAGAGCTAGTAGGATTATTCCAATACGTATATGTATAGCACGCAAAAGGAAAATATTTTCAAGGAACTTGAACTATGGGTGCAATACCATTTTCCGTCACGAACGACTGTTCTCATACACGGCTAGCCATGGAGGTAACTATAGTCAACAGTAGCACTTCCAGGGGACCACTTGTTAGGTGATATCGCCAGCATTTTTTAAGTACAATTTGTGCGCCTAATATTGGGGTAAGTAATAAACTAGGGCAAGCCCTCAACCACACAAGATTCAATATCATCCACACCACTACGTACACCACCATTCAGGCTCAGTATGAGGCCCTGGAGCACGCAGATGGAGACACACCTTCTGCAACTAATATTGAGCCAGCGGAACTAAGGTGAAAGCTAGTCACAAATAGGAGAAGGTGTGCACACCATAATGGCCATGCCGCCATACCCACGGCGTCTCGGGCCCGGCCATCTCCGTTGCTTGACAGGTCGGTGCTTTAGATGTCTGGGGCATGGACACAGAGCTGTGAGCTATCGCAACCCCTTTCGTTGCCTCAAATGCCAACGCCCTAGCCATAAGGTAGCTAAGTACAATGACACTGGCAAGGGTGTAGGTTCTAGAAAACAGAGGGTGGCTACTCGTCCCCCTCCACCTTCTAGATCTGACCATGGTGTCTTTCAACGCTAGATTCTACCATGCCGGTTGACAACATCACGACCCGGGAGGAGCACGAGGTCGGCAATAACAGGCTTAGGCCTCAGTGTACCTTTTGCTTTGCCAGGTGGACTCTGTCGATTATGGCTAACGATGAGCTACCGACTAAATTTGTCGATCGTCCATCAACGTGGGTTCATTGGCTACCATGGGCAGAATTTTGCTACGACACATCTTTTCATTCTGCCCACCGTATGACTCCATTTGAACTTGTTTATGGTTGGCCCTTGCGCGCCACCCATGGTACGTACCATTTAATCATGGAGCTATGGCAATTGGCCCAGCGGATTGCGATTTGGTTGATTGTGAGCATCAATAAAGTAACAAGAAGGCCAATTAGCTGTGATAGTTGAAAACCAAATTGTGTTATATCCCTTTCTTAGCCGGTGATAACCTCTACATATACATACCAATAAAAAATAATAACATGATTCTAGTTGGCCTATGTACGTTACATAACAGTAACACATAGTTCTAAAAAACAGTAATATATAAATTGTCAAATTGATTATAATTTGGGAGAGCGCTATATATCGTTCTATTTTGCCCATCAATACTAGCTATTCTCAATGGGTCATTAAGCCTCTAATGATCCTTAATCATATCGTTAAGAAACCTGAACATCAAGTAGGATTTCAAGCTAATTGGGTTATTTTAGGAAATGTGTCACTCATCTTCTATGCTCACACACTATAGGTGGGATGTTGGACATTTATAAATTAAATTAATTTTCAATAATAATATTGTCACTCCTGCAGGAAGGCTTATATATGACACCTCATTGGAGACTGTTCTCTCGAATAGAGGAAAAACCGTCTCGGATAAGTGATTTGGAACTGGATGAATTACTATCCGAGGCAGTTTTATTTGAAAACTGTCTTGGATAATAAAAAAAAATATGAGAACTGTCTCCGATAATGCATATATCCGAGATGGTTTTCAAATAAAATTGTCTCTAATAATAGCGGGCTGGGGCTGCGAGCTGAGCCTATGTGTGGACTTTGTGTTCTGGTGCTATGAACTTATGACATATTGTGTTATCTTGTGGCTATATGTGATGTTTTAAGTGATTTTGGTCATATTTATTGGTGATTATCTATTTTGGAATAATGTGAATGTATATGTGTTCGAAAATATGGTGGCGAACACCTAATTATGTGCGGATGTGGTCGGGTGAATTGGAAAATGTACATATATATGTTGTGAGTTGGACCTTTCTACACGTTGAAGTTGAGTTTTTTTAAAAAACAATTCCAACAATCTTTATTGCCGAAACATTACTTGTGTCGGCGGCCATGGCAAGGCTGCCGACACATGCCAGCTCCAAGAGTTCACATGGCAGGCCACTAGCAAGGCCTGTGTCGGTGGCATTCGGCAAGGCCGCGGACACAAGTGGTGTCTATGTCAGTGGAATTTGGAAAAGCCACCAACATAGGATGCGTGAGGGGGCACCTGGGAGACCACCGGGGTAGATCTATGTCGGTGGCCTATCCAAACGCCAACGACATAACCTTAGCCATGTGTCGGCCCCTGGTTCCTTATATGGACCACACAAGTTAGAGCGCCGTCAACGGCGGCAGCCCATCTGCTAGAGCCTGTGTTGACGGCTATATTTGCTGCCGACAAAGACCTAGCCGAGAGGGCGCTCCTAGGATGCGGCCTTGTCGTCGGGGCCGCCGAAAGAGTAGGGCTATGTCGATGAAGTTGTGTCAACTGACTTGTGTCGGCGCCTCTATGTCGGCGGGATTTAGGCCTACACTGATGTTGTTTCCTGAAGTGAACGTAAATTTTTTCTATTCTCTTCCTCAAAAAATATAAGTTTGTTTAGCCTTTATTTTTAAAGTAATAATTTGAGTACCTTCCTTGATATAACCATGCATTAACTAATGGGACTCATACATGTCGGATGACTCATGCAATGTTTAATTAACAACACAGAGTAGGAGTATGTAATGATGGTAGTGCAAAACACGAGGGCTTGATTAGTTACTACTGCACGAGAAAACAAATAGTCCACGGTTCATTATGGTTTAATTACGGAGTGTTAATTGGAGCATTAACTAGTCATTTGTTAGTTGCCAAATCCCATTCGCATGCCTAGATCCATTCAACATGACGGAAGCCATTGCAATCCTCTTACTATTTTTATTATTTATTAATTTCTCTTCTCCCTCACTACGCTAAGGCAATTAGGCTTCAATTAAGTTATAATAATCATCATCATTAACCTCTAACCTTATTTCTATGGGTTCAATTTCTAAATCCTAGTCCCTCTATTCTAAAAAATAAGGCGTGCATGGATTTCAAAAAGTCAACAATTATAAAAATTAGAAACGTGTACATTTCATGGCACGCATGTAATATGCACCACAGGAAACGCAATCAGTATCGGCGGCCGGAAAATCAGTGTCGGCGGCCGAAATACCGACGACAATACAATGGCGACATAGAGGCCGGCATGGCGCCTCCTCCATTGCCCTGTGTCGGCGGCTGATGTCCAAACCGACCACAGAAAGGTGCCACGTGCCGTCCCGTCGTTCCATCGTGGGGTCCACTTGCCAGAGCGCCGTTTCCGTCAAGGGGAACTTGTGTGGTCGGCTTGTTTTGCCGCCGACACAGATGTAACCCAGGTGACTTGCTTTGCATGCATCTTTGTCGGCGGGGCCGCCGACAATTTTCATCTGTGTCGGCCACGCAACGTCGGCGGAGCTGTGTCGGCGGCAGGCCGCCGACAAATAGGTATGTCGGCGGTTTTACCATCTGTGTCGGCGGCTTTGGCCGCCGACATTGGTTGCGATTCCTGTAGTGATGGTTGGATTAGTATCTGAAAGTTCTTTAATATGATGTTATTTTAATTAAAATATATTTCAAACATCGATCACATGAAAAATGTAATTTCAAATGGCATAGATCCAACTGTAGGTTAAGGGGGCATCTGCAGTTTTAGACTACGCCTCTCTCTCTCTCTCTCTCTCTCAGCAGATGGTTGCTATCGACACAGATCTGTGTTATCGTGAAAGAATTTGAACAATCTGTAGAAAGGTAGCAAAGTGGATGCTTGTAAATGGTATAGTTTGTGAATACCCTTTGATGGATGAAAAAGTCATCAATCATACATCATGGAGTGGAATAATAAAAATAGACGGTGAAGTTTACCATAACAAATTAAGCTGCCAGCTTAGCTGAGAGCTGGTCTATAAATACAAGAAGCAAGGTGTTTGTTGAATTCCCAAGACACAAGTCAC
Source organism: Raddia distichophylla (assembly GCA_005191435.1). NCBI lineage: Eukaryota > Viridiplantae > Streptophyta > Magnoliopsida > Poales > Poaceae > Raddia > Raddia distichophylla. Next base: position 218,213 of record SPJY01028077.1, on the reverse strand, counting down.
ACACACGTACACACACACACAAAGGAATATAATGGCTTCAACACACCAACTCATGGCTTTCCTTTTCCTTTTCCTTTTCCTGGCATCATCCTGCACTGCTCGACCCAGTTTGGTGGAGGAGTTGGATGACATGGGAATTGTGAGCGTCTTGGAGAGAGGTGCAAACTGTGACATAGAAGCAACACAATTGGTATGTAGTTATGACTTAGGAGCTAGCAACACAATTAATTTGTATTGATTTGAAGCTAGCCGCTGTACGTCATTGACTGATGATGAAATGATATTATGTACTTGTATTAGGAGGCGACACTGAAGAAGTCGTCCCTGCTCTGCGGGCAAGGAGGCAACCCGAACGACATCAACTCCAACGATAATCCCCCACTTTCGCTCGTCTCCGCCACCATCTACTACAACAACCGCGTCGTCACGGCGCTCTCCTTCGAGTACCGCACCCACGGCCGGAAGACGATTAAAGTTGGGCCATGGGGCCAAACCAGCTACGCGACCCAAACAAAAAGGGTATGGTAACGCTCTACATATATACATTAATTTTGAGACCCAACATACATACATTAGTTAATTTTCTCTTATTAGCTCGCTTCAAGCCTTGATTTTGACGTTGATCATGCATGCATGCAGGTGAACTTCGAACAGGGAGAGCACGTGCTGGAACTTGTAGGCACGTGCGGCGAATACAACGGTCACCGGGTTGTCAAGTCGCTCGGGTTCGTGACGGACCACCAAGGTGAGCTCGGGCCGTTCGGAGAGACCACCGGCGCGCCGTTCAGCTTCGCGGTCAGCGGCAAGATCGTCGCCTTCCATGCCCGCTCCGGGCATCACCTCGACGCCATCGGCGTCTACTACTACACCTCTTAACTACCTCCATGCCATACGTGCGTGCAATGCATATGCCTATGCATGTTCTAAATAAACGATAAAACGATCGAGGACATCTATGTTCCATCCTCTTATGGAGTATAACTTAGCTGCTATGGTCCCGCGGTCCCCACCTGACTCCTAAGCATGCAGCCGGTACTGTGTCGTCACTCGATCGGGTTTGTCTGTCGTCTTTGTATCGTGTATCGTTGGTACGTGGAATAAATAAATTCTCAGTTTCGCTGAGAAACTATATACTATCTGATATGCATGGTTCAAACTTGGAACACGGTGAGAGAACGGTAAGAAAAAGCTAATTAATTATTAACTTGGGAAAGTAAAAGAAATAGATGTGTTATCATCAATAAAATAAATATATGAAAAAAAATGTTTGTTTCTAGTTGTACGAGCTAGTAGGATTATTCCAATACATATATGTATAGCACGCAAAAGGAAAACATTTTCAAGGAACTTGAACTATGGGTACAATACCATTTTTCGTCACGAATGACTGTTCTCATATATGGCTAGCCATGGAGGTAACTATAGTCAACAGTAGCACTTCCAGGGAACCACTTGTTAGGTGATATCGCCCGTAGTTTTTAAGTAGAATTTGTGCGCCTAATTTTGGGGTAAGTAATAAACTAGGGCCAGCCCTCAACCACACTAGATTCACTATCGTCCGCACCAGTACACCACCATTCAGGCCCTGTATGAAGCCCTGGAGCACGCAGATGGAGACTTACGTTCTGCAACTAACATTGAGCCAGCGGATATAAGGTGAAGGGTAGTCACCAATAGGAGAAGGTGTGCACACCATAATGGCCATGCCGCCTGATGAGGATTGGGACTTTCGGTCCCACGTGGTAGATAGCCACATGGCATGACCCGCCGCGTGGCATGGCGGCTCGTGCTTCCAGCCTGGCCAAGGCCATGCCCCCATAAACTAGCCACGTCACCAAGTTTATGGCGCACCGTGCCACGTGGCCCGGTGGCGGCAACTGGCGTAGGCCCGGGAAGCCTCGTTCCCGCGCACTTTACCCCAAGCAGCAAGCTGCTCGGGAAGGGCGAGGACGACCAGCCCGCCTGCTCATGCCAAGCTGGGCTACTCGGGCCCAGCAGGGACTGCTCGTGTACCAAGGGGCTAGTCGGGGAGTGCTTTCCTCTGACAGCCGTGGCCCTCTGTGCACGTGGTCCCCTTTACACGTGGCGCCACCTCAAGAAGGACTGACTCAACCCAGGCAAGCCAGCAGGGCGGCAACCTGGCGGCACATGGCGAAGGCGTGCTAACAGGACTCCAGCTGGACACGACTTGAGCGTGACATGCAGCTACCTCTTTGTCCCCTCAAGGACGCGTGTCAAGAGAAGAAGTCCCCTAGGCTGTGCTGACCAGCCTAGGGCAGAGCGCCTGTCAGGGCTCCGGGCCCACGTGGCTCAGAGGACCCGAGGAACCTCCCTGTAACTCTCCTTGTAAACCTATAAAAGGCACCTCACGCATCCCCCGTGAGGGGGCATCGAGGACAGCTCCCAAAACGACATCACACACACACACACACACACACACACACACACACACACGCCCAACCATCATCTATCTGAGAGCTGTTCGTCGGAGTCCAGCGAGCCTCTACATGTAACCACTGTTTTTCTCCAACTAGCAACACAGCTGCACTGCTAGACTAGGGCTGTTACCCCATCCCCTAGGGGGCCCAAACCTGGGTAAATCTCTCTCTCTCTCTCTCTCTCTCTCTCTCTCTCTCTCTCTCTCTCTCTCTGTGTGTGTGTGTGTGTGTGTGTGTGTGTGTGTGTGTGTGTGTGTGTTAGCGCATCGTCTTCCTCGTCTCCAGCGACCGACCGCCCTCCGAGGGCCGCCGCGTGCCGCCTGGATCCTTAAAGCGCTTGCAGCCTAGGCTCTAGAGCTCTGCACTCCCTCTACTACAAATCATCTTGCTTGTCCGGCACCTCTGGGGACCCCTAGTTTTCCCAGGCGCCGACACCGCCATAGCCACACGTCTTAGGCCTGGCCATCTCCGTTACTTGGCAGGTCGGTGCTTTAGATGTCTGGGGCATGGACACAGAGTTGTGAGCTATCGCGACCCCTTTCGTTGCCTCAAATGCCAACGCCCTAGCCATAAGGTAGCTAAGTACAATGACGCTGGCAAGGGTGTAGGCTCTAGAAAACAGAGGGTGGCTACTCGTCCCCCTCCACCTTCTAGATCTGACCATGGTGTCTTTCAACGCTAGATTCTACCATGCCGGTCGACAACATCACAACCCGGGAGGAGCACGAGGACGGCAATAACGGGCTTAGGCCTCAGTGTACCTTTTGCTTTGCCAGGTGGACTCTGCCGGTTATGGCTAACGATGAGCTACTGACTAAGTTTGTCGATCGTCCATCAACGTGGGTTCATTGGCTGCCATGGGCAGAATTTTGCTGCGACACATCTTTTCATTCTGCCCACCGTATGACTCCATTTGAACTTGTTTATGGTTGGCCCCCGCGCGCCAGCCATGGTACGTACCATTTAATCATGGAGCTATGACAATTGGCCCAGCGGATTGCGATTTGGTTGATTGTGATGATTTGTTGGCTACTGCACGTGCTCATCTTTTTGCAGGCTCAAAATCGTATGAAGCAATACTATGATAGCTCGCATCATGAAGTTTTTTTTTTCTATGGGAGATTGGACGTGGCTTCGTCTTCAACATCATCGTCAGCTAACTGTCCGTACCCAGAGTCAAACCAAGTTGTCCCCACGTTATTTTGGGCCTTTCAGGTGGTTGAGAAGATTGGTATTGTGGCACACAGACTTGGATTACCGGTGAATGCTCGGATTCATAATGTGTTCCATGTTTCAATGCTTAAGGCTTATCACAGATCGGCTCCTGACACACCGCCAGCTTTGCTAATGGATGTTGTCCCGGTGACCGGTGAAACTACTCCAGAATCTAAACGGATCTTAGCTTATCGCATTATGAGAGGATGTCGCCAACTATTGATTCATTGCATAGGAGGTGAAGAAGAATATGTTGATGGATGGATGCTACTCTCTTCCGGTCGTGGGTTGTATAATTGATGATGTATACTCCACGACCCATGAAATCGGAAATTAAGACGGAGGTACAAAGTAACAAGCAGAATTGAAGAAAAAAAATTGGCTAGAACGGCAGCCTGGAAGGTGCGCAGGGAGGAAACGTTAGGCAGCTGGATTGCACAGATGGGAGGTCCATGCAAGGTGGTGACAAGGGATCCTTGTTGATTTCATATTACATTTATTTTGTAACTACTCCATGCTTTGGAAATTGTTGCATTATATTATACTAGTATTTTTTACAACAAAACAAGCAATTTGTTGCATATAAAAATAAACTAGTATGGTGGCCCGCGCAATTACGCGGCTAGATATGTTATTCTCTCTGATCTACAAAAGCTTACGTTTTAGGTACGATCTAAGTCAAAGTTTTGAAACTTATATAAAAATCTTTTGAACTATTTAGATTGGGAACATAAAAATCATCTAAATCGATTTGTCTTGAAAAGATATTTCATAACACTATAATTTTGGTGTATTTTAACATAAAGTGCAATAGTTTTTATTGGTTAAAGTTATATTTTGAAGAACGGGGCAATGTCCAATACATTAAACTTTTATGAATTGGAGGGAGTAGTTTGCAGTAATAGCCTTTCTAGTTTATTAAAAAATTAACTATAAATATATTTAAAAATTGCACTATTATTATCCAATGTATTTGCACGAAGAAATGTTTTTAAACTTGTAAGTAGATTTCATACAATATGGTATATTCATTTAAAGATCCACTATAAATGCTCGTGTAGATTTTAATGAGAGAAAAGGGTAAAAGAGACACACTGTCTGTGCCATCCAAAGATTATCATGTGTTAATGCCTTTTGAGCTCATATTATTTTTTCATAATTATTGTTACTTGGATATTTATTTGATTTCCCTACTTGACGGCATGAAAACGATTTGAGAACCCCTAATGACTAATTGTTCACCCTTCTTTGAAGAAGGATGCATATCCATGTGGAATTTTTTTTGAGACGGTGTAGAATTTTTTTTATTTGTGTCTTTAGTCAGCTCAATAATCCATATATTGGAGATGCTTTCTTTTTTTGAGAAATTTGGAGATACGTTTTTATATTTAAAGCATTCTGACCTTAATAGTATGAAAACATCTCCTAGGATTTCGATTTGCGGCAACACATATGTGTCCTTTTTTTCGTATTGCATCCACTAATTATGAGGGATGAAACTTTTGGTTAAAGCAACCATAGAGATGGACTCAAATTATTTTTATTAGAAGCCTTGTAGAAATGTCAGTATCTAGATAATCTCCTAAATCTTATCAAATTCCAGCTTCTTTAAATATTAGACTAATTCATTAATTTTGATCGATATTCTATTTAATGTTTATCCTAAAATATATATACCACAATTTATTCTTTTTTAATAAATATGGAAATTTACAAAATTTTGTAGGAAACAGTCACACCTTAAAAAATCAAGAATTTTCTTGGTACAATATAGCGTGCACCAACTTGTACATGGAATCATCGTGCAACAAAACTTTATAGAAGAAATAATACCATACTTTATTTTCATCATGCACTTGTGCGGATAGATTTGTTACGTCTTAATTATATTATGCACAATCTATTGGATTGAACAAAAAGATCTACACTACTGTGAATGATAGTGTTGGGTTTCCTGGATTCAACTAAAAATATAGTTAAGATTTATAGAGTTATAATCAAGACACATATATCGATGATGTGGATTTTTCTCCAATGGTTTCTATGCTTTTATAACATAATGGATTTGGCATATATGACTTTAAGACCATCTCTAGCAAGAGGGCCAAATGAGCGGACCGACACTATCCATAGGTCCAACTAATGAATAGTGTTGGTCCACTCATTTGAGGCGACTGCTGGAGATGTCCTTATGTTACCTTTGATCAATCTGGTTTCAAACTCCAACATGTTTTTTCTTGTCATATAATAGATGGAAGTAGGCCTTATATTATTTTTTTTATTGATTTGTAGTCACCACCTCCAAGTCTTGCTCTTTAGCTTATAATCTTTAGAGCGTTTTGAGCTGCAGTAGATGTAGGCATTTCTGTAAGCTCATGCAAGGTGCTTCTTGTAGCCTTAGTCATAAATTATTCAAACTTTAAATATCTAAACGGAAATGCTTCTATGCGGACGTCCGACCCGTGTTGGACGCCCGCACGGCCCGACGGTCCAACACAGCATGGGCTTCTTCTTCCCTCTCTTTCTCATTCTCTCCATCACTCACTCACAGCTATTCTCAGCCACACATACAACTTCTTATCCTCTCTCTCTCTCTCTCTCTCTCTCTCTCTCTAGCTCTCTCTCCGCGCGCTGAAGCTAGCTCACCGGCTGCCCCTCGCCGCCTCCTCCTCCTCTTCCTCCTCATGTCCCTCTCTCTCTCTCTATCTATCCCTCCCTCTATCTCTCTCTCACTCTCTCTCTATGCAGAAATGGAGGAGCTCATGTTGGAGATCCTATCTCTCTCTCTCTCTCTCTCTCTCTCTCTCTCTCTCTCTCTCTCTCTCTCTCTCTCTCGCTGTGGAGGATTTGATGATGGAGTTCCTTCTTCTTCTCCTCATCTCTCTCTCTCTCCCCCCCTCCCTCCCTCTCCAATCTCTATACCTCTTCTCTTCTCTCTCTCAGATCTATATACCTCTTCTCTTCTCTCTCTCAGATCTATCATGGAAGTGATGGTTCATGGAGAAAAGTGTACAAATGGTGGCTCATGAGAAAGATGTACAGTAGCAAGGGGGATCGATGTGGTTCCCTTTTTGTTTCTGGTAAGAATTTTTTGCATTTTATTGGTGTTTGTTTTTAAATTATTTCAATAGGCATGGGTAGTTGTTGCAGCACCCTTTTGTTCGGTGTTCAGCTAGTAAGGTTTGGGGATTGTTTCAACAGGAAAGGGCAATTGTTGCGGCGTTGTTCTAGTAAGATTTTGACATTGTTGCACTAGGCTACAAGAATTGTTCCATCACGCAAGAATGATTGTTTCATTAGGCATTTCTCATTGTTTCAGTTGGCATTTGTTTCATTAGACATTTCTCATTGTTTCAGTAGGCAATTTTCATTGTTTCACTAGGTTGAGTTCATTGTTCAGTGCCAAGTTCATTGTTTCGATAGTCATTTTTCATTGTTTCGATAGTCATTTTTCATTGTTTCGATAGTCATTTTTCATTGTTTCAGTAGGCATTTCTCATTGTTTCAATAGGTCAAGTTCATTGTTTCAGTGTGCCAAGTTCATTGTTTCGATAGTCATTTTCTCATTGTTTCGATAGTCATTTTCCATTGTTTCAGTAGGCATTTCTCATTGTTTCAGCAGGTCGAGTTCATTGTTTCAGTGTGCCAAGTTCATTATTTCGATACTCATTTTCTTATTGTTTCGATAGCCATTTTCCATTGTTTCAGTAGGCATTTTTCATTGTTTTAGTAGGTCGAGTTCATTGTTTCAGTGTGTCAAGTTCATTGTTTCGATAGTCATTTTCCATTGTTTCATTAGGCATTTCTCATTGTTTCGGTAGGTCGAGTTCATTGTTTCAATGTGCCAAGTTCATTGTTTCGATAGTCATTTTCAGTTGTTTCATTAGTTAATGGTGATTGTTCCTCTCTCAATTATGGCCTCTCCTTTCCTCTTTCTCTCACTTCTACAGTTTTCCTCTCTCCTTTTGTTAGTTATTTTTTGGTTGTTTCGTAATGTTTTTAGTAGTCTCAGTTCATTGTTTCAATAGGTATTTTTCATTGTTTTAGTATGCTGAGTTCATTGTAAGATCTATATTCTTTCTTTCTCACGAATCTGGTGTTGAGTGCGTGGAAGCATTTCCGATTTTTCATCGCACATGCGCATGCATGCAAACAGGGTGGCTTTCTCTCCTTTTTCGCGAGCGCATGCATGCAAACAGGGTGGCTTTCTCTTCTTTTTTGCGAGCGCCCGTGTGTTGGGCTGGGCCGGGGCAACGTCCGGCGCGCCTGCGCGCGTCGGACGTCCGTCCCCAAGTCCGCGCCATATCTAAAACCTTATGCTTGTACTGCTTTTCTTTATTAGAGTTGGAGGTGTTATCTACCACTTATTTACTTATCTATTCATTTACTTATTTATAAACTTCTAGGGCAAAGATAAGTAAATAAGAAGACAAACATATAAGTAGATTATTTCTTGCCACCTCTGAGTTTTTTTATCTCTGCAATCTTCCAATCTTTGAAGTATAAGTTTTAGATGCTTGATGTGATGATGTGGGCCACTTGTTCGTTTTTTTTGCCGTTTGATCGATTTTAATTGCATGCATGGGTGATGGATGCCATCTTCGAATTGTGGCTAATTCGCTTCTCACCTGGTGGACATCAGTGATGCTTAACGGTCATCTCCTTCTAGATCTTGTGTGCCAAACAGATGTGTCATGACCAAGCCATTTTTAATGGAGATAGGACCTTTCATATAGCATGCATGTAGAGATATAACCATTGTTGAGATAGAGTCCAATTAGGTTATCTAGTTAGATCTATATTGTGTTATAACATGGTCTCAAAATTATCGACGATACAAATCTCTATTATTTTCTCTAATTAGGGTGGATATTTTTCTAATAATAGATTTGATATGAGACGTTTGGTCCTATTGTTGATCGAATGGCTGAAATAATTTAGGTGATGTGGACTAACGTGGTGGCTCTGTTTCCCATGTTCTATACAACCTCCGGTCTATAAACATGTCGCAATTGACTTTTGGATAGCCCTTTGCCCATTCGTCTTATTTAAAAATTTAGTGCAAACATGAATAAATATAAGTCATGCTTAAAGTACATTTAATGATAAAACAAATCACAACAAAATAAATGATAACTTACTTTTTTTTTAATAAGATGAATGGTCAAATACATGTCCAAAACTCAACTATGGCATGTTTTATAGATAGATAGATAGATAGATAGATAGATAGATAGTCATTTTAGGTGTGTTCTAAGTCAAAGGTTTAAAATTTTATCTATAAATATTTTTTAAACTATTTAGATTGAGCAGATAAAAATTATGTGGATAAATTTGTCTCAAAAAGTACTATCATAATATTATAATTTTAGTGTATTTTATAAATAAACTATAATTTTTATCGTCAAAGTTATATTTTAGAGACCGTGTCAATGTCCAAATCAACTATTATTTGAGAACCGGAGGGTTTTAGCTAATTAGTGTACAACTCTACGTAGTATTGGCTAATCCTCTGTTAGGTTTAGTTGATTATTAGTGTACAACTCTCCGTATCTACGTATATCTGTATAGATGCATATATATCAACTAATATTGTCCGGTTGGCTAGCTAGATTCGTCGGTGTTCATATCGATGTAGGCATGTACTCCGTAGTACTCAATACGGATATTGTATTTGTACGTAGGTTGTCCTAAGGCTGCCTGGCTCCTTTTGGTGATTGTTTCAATTCCATTTTTTAATATGAATCAAAACGAAAAAATGTCCATGTACGTGGGCTACAATTGCGATATGGCTAAAAAATCTTATATGTTGTTATTGCAGATGATACATGCTTTCTATTAATCTATATAAGACTTATAATTCAGGCCTACATTGATCAACAGTCTAGATCCTTCTCTTTTTATTTGATTAATGTGGTAATTTCTTTTATAATAATTCTTCTAATAATAATAGATTTAATCTGAGCCGTTATAATTTGGTCCCACTGTTGATCGAACGGCTGAAATAATCTAGGTGATGTGGACGAACGTGGTGGCTCCGTTTTTCCTTCCTTTAATTATATAATAAGGATGGATGGATATTGCAACAAACTTATTACATCAGTTATACTTGTTACAACAAATTTATTACTTGGCCACACGTTGGCATATTTTTTGCATACAAAATTAATGTTTAGGCACAAAAAAATTATCACACCAAAAATTTGGCACATAATATTTTTTTCCAACCAAACAGTAAAGAAAACATTCTAATTGCAAAAGGCAAAAGCACCTTGATTACGTCGCCGCTTCTACGGTCTTGCAAGAGCGGTGAAAGGTGATTTGGTAATTTTAATCTACATTTTTTTTATCAAATCTTGTATTAGAATAAATAAGCAAATCTCTCTTATTCATCTGTGGATCACATCATGAATATCTTCCATCGATAGGCAAAGATGGGAATGGAGCAAAAATGGATATCTGTGTGTCGGCCCCCGATTCTGGGGACCACCTGGGTGGCTCCTGCGCTAGCCCAGGATCTGTCTTGCTAGCGCAAAACCATTTACAACAGCTGGATCAACTCATACAAAATGATAAAGGCATTCATTTATTTATTAGAGTACATAATGGCTCGGTTTACATAAGCCGTCAGGCAAAATGATACAATACCAAAATGTACTCTTATCAGAGTTTAACAAAATGCGGAAACAGAAGTGTCGAGTCTCGAGGCTATGCCCAAAACCACCAGGCAAGCGACTGGAGTCCCGCCTAACACCCGTCCTGCACGTCGGCTCCTAGTTCTCCTCGTATCCAGGAGAAGAATCCAGATCCT
>SPJY01028077.1:135321-205723 GCA_005191435.1 Raddia distichophylla | reverse complement strand
AAAACCATATAGGGTATTTTTCCAATATAATTAATAATATATCTGTATACATACATACATACATTCATACATATATTTACAAATACAAGTATATAGTAGCAAAAAGGGTTTTCGAAATCAGTGGCAAAATATCAGTCACATAAAATAATTCCATTATTTTAATATTTCAAATAATTTTCTTGATGTCCTAAGTTTAGGATGTTACACTGTGGATCTCTCCTAGTTCAACAAAATAAACTAGTTTTTCAATTTCTTCCTTTGCTTTTGTAAATATAGTTCCATTAAGTTGATCCATAAAGATCCACAGATTGATCCATTCCCATCCCTATCAATAGGCATTATGTTGGAAATATTAGGAATTTTCTCAATATTTTAATCCACATTAGAATTATGTAAATCATGACAAGAGTGAAGCACAATTTAATTTCAATACCATAAGCACTAGATATGAAATAACAAAACATATCTATCTCATACCCTGGAGCCGGAGCCAGTACCGGCGCAGGCGGAGGAATGACATTATCATTCTCATTCGCCATGATGGTTGATGTAGACGATCACAGGTTGGTGCAGAGAAGACGATCTGCGCTCCCCAAAAACCTTATTGCCTTCTGTCCCATGCAGGACCACCAGAAGGACGAAGTTTCGGAGGCCTGCTCGCTAGGTTCGCCTGTGCGAGTAGGGAACAGAGCCGGAGATGGAAAGCGTAGCGCTACAGAAGGGAAGCGAGAGAGTATGGTATGTGCAGAGAAGGAAAGGAGCACATCCCTTATATAGGCGCGCGCCAGCCAAGAGATCGTGCGTACGTTACCAGTCATCAACCGCGTCAGTTTCGAAACGGAAGCCATCAGTACATCAGTTACGAAATGGTCGTCAGTTACTGGTAATAAGGAAGCCGTGTTATTTCAAAACGGCACAACCCGCCCGTGCACGCACACGCAACGGCTCGGCGCGCGCGCGTGTGGCACTCTCTTTTCCTTTTCCAACTTCGCAATTGATAGACACGACCAAACTATTTAAGTTGGTCAATTCCTCTCTCAATTTTTTGTACAGTACTAATACCTTTATAACTCCTAGTATTTTACATGGGCCTTAGATTTACAATTAATTAAATTAAATGGGCTATACCTAATTTATCTAACAATCCCCACCAAATTCCAAGGCATATGTGAAATACTCTCAGTTCCACTGTAGTTTGATATACCATCGTTTCGATCGAGACTGTTAAGTTGAACTTCCAACTAGGACAAAGGTTACGCTCATCCACAACTGAACAATGGACTCAATGGACTAAGCCTTGAATTGATAGTTTTGTGCGAATAAGTTTCATCAAAATCCTTTACTGATACTAGGCTGCTAAATGCATCCCCTCGGTTTGGAGCTTATAAGTTATACTCCTTGGCCTTTCATAAGCATCTAGAGATCACCCAATCTCATAGACTGTGCCTAGCAGTCGAGCTCATATAGGTGTATTACTTAGAAGATGTTCTATAGGACAACATCTCTAGCTTGTGGAAGCCACTCGGAACACATTAAGATAAAACCAACCTGCCATACAGATTAGGAGAGTAATACATCTCCAACAGAGTGGGCTTAGTACAAAGGTACTCTCCTCCCAGCCAACCATTAGCTTGTTTCAACATCCTAATTCATGGGATCTCTGATCACATAGGATGAGTTACAACTAACACATGGCTCATGTGGGTCTCAAGCCCATCTCCCTCGATGTTTCATCTATCACATTTCGTGATTACCCATTAGTGAAGGGATCTTCCAGTTTTTAGCCATCTGGACATAGTCCAATACTATCACACCGGAGTTTTTCATTTTTCTAACAAACTTCAATCACATCTTAACGTGCCTTGATGACTTCATGTTATTCTTATAACCGCTGACCTTGGCAATCAAAGTTTGATTGTCACAGTTTAAAAGAATAGCAGGCACCGGTTTTCAACTACCGGTAAGTCCATCACATTTTTACGCAGCCAATTGGCTTCAACAGTGGCGGTGTCTAATGTTGTGAGTTCTGCTTCCATAGTTAACTTCGTTAAGATGGTCTGCTTGCAAGACTTCCAAGAAACAGCTCCACCACCCAAAATGAACACATATCCACTTGTGGCTTTTATTTCATCAGCATTAGATATCCAGTTTGAATCACCATAAGCCTTATCCTTGGGTACCCGGTGTAGTGAATACCATAGCTTGATGTTTCTTTTAGATAGCGCATTACTCTTTCCAGAGCACGCCAATGATCATCTCCTGGGTTTGAAACAAACCGGCTAAGTTTGCTCATAGCAAACCAGATATCAGGCCTTGTAGCACTAGCTAGATACATCAGTGAGCCAATGATTTGGGAATATCTCAATTGATCATTTGCTATTCTTTGGTTCTTTCGTAATAGCACACTTGGATCATACGGTGTTGGAGCAGGTTTGCAATCGCTAAAACCAAAATGACTCAATACCTTTTCCACATAATGGGACTAATCAAGTGTAATCGCACCATCATTTTCTCATAACAACTTAATGTTTAATTTGGCATCTGCTTCTCCCAAATCTTTCATTTCAAAATTTTCAAAAAAAAATTCCTTGACTTCCTTAATCACATTATGGTTAGTCCCAAAGATCAGTATGTCATCAACATACAGACACAAGATCACTACCTCTCTCCCACCATAGCAGTAATACACACATTTGTCAGCTTCATTCACAACAAAGCCGGCAGATGTCAAAGTTCTGTCGAACTTCTCGTGCCACTGCTTAGGTGCTTGTTTAAGACCATACAAAGACTTCAACAACCTACACACTTTTCCTTCATGATCTTTTACTACAAATCCATCTGGCTGATCCATATAGATTTCCTCTTCCAACTCTCTATTAAGGAAAGCCGTCTTAACGTCCATCTGATGGATGAGCAGACCGTAGGAAGCAACCAAAGATAGTAGTACTCTAATAATGATCAATCTGGCAACATGTGAGTAAGTTTCGAAAAAGTCTTCGCCTTCTTTCTGGGTATAACCCTTAGCCACAAGTCTTGCCTTGGACTTTTCAATTGTACCATCAGGCCTAAGCTTCTTCTTGAACACCCACATGCACCCCACAGGTTTACACCTATAAGGACGATCAACTATCTCCCAAGTTTCATTAGCCAGGATGGAATCCATCTCACTCCGGACTACTTCCTTCCAATAGTCAGCGTCCTAAGATGAATAAACCTGAGCAATGGTTCTTCGAGTATCATCCACTAGATATACAATAAAGTCATCACCAAAAGACTGAAGGGAAACGCGGGATTTCTACGCTAGCAACGAATTCAAAATTCTACCGCAAAGACACATGATCCGCTGCAAGTACCTTAATCACAGATCACAATTACATGACGACGTGCCGTGTAGCGGAAGACGGGTCGATGAAGCCGGTTCACCGATCAGCTCGTAGTCGTATGGAAGTAGTCGTTCATGGCGATCCAATCGCCTCCTCCTCGCCAAGTGGTCAAAGATGTCGTCGAGTGGTCGGAGAAGTCGCCGAGCAATCGCCGCAACTGCCGTCGACGAGGTCCACGAGCTCGTCGGTGCTCGCCGAGTGGTTCGTCGATCTAGTCGGAGATGATCTCCCCGTGGTCGGCGAAGCATGGAAAAGGTTGGTGAAGCTCATCGCTGATCCTTCACGTCCCACGAGGTGCGGCATGGTCGATCCCCCATGTCGCAGCTGCCGCCGACGAGCTTTACAAGCTCGCCGAGATTCGCGACCTCCCCGCGTAGTCTGCCTTCAAAAGGATGCCCCGGCCACATCCGGACTCCATTTTGGGTGTTCTTCGGCTTCGCGGAAAGCAGACGAACATACCTTTCCAACGCATCCATTCTTGCCCTTAAATTCCTTATGGACCATCAGGAATCTGCAAAACAAGATGACATCTAGAACATGTGCGTGAATAGCGGCATCTCGATTATCTGGTTCGCATCGGCTAGCGCCACAGGGTGTAGCGTCTCTACGGTATCCACACATACAGAGATTGGGAACACGCCATATGAGGTGTGCTAGCACCTCACCGCACAGCCCTTGGGAGAGATGACGGCTAGGGTTTGTGGATAGGGAGAGCCGCGCGCAGCCATCAAGACGTGCGCCGGCCTCTCCTCCGCCTCCCTTTATATGGTGCCACTATCGGGCCCTCTACATTAGAGGCCCAATTAGGTCCGGGACCACATCATATGTAACCCGCAGTATTCATATGAGCCCGCATCATATGCGAATCATAATTTTCATTGGGCATATCCCAATAGCTCCCACTTGCGGAATGGACAATTATGTAGTTATATCCCAACCACCTTAAGTGTGTGACTCTATAGATTCATGCGCAAGTCGGCAGTGGATCCAATCCAACAATCAACAGTGAGCATCTAGCAGTACGTATTGACACCCGAATGCACATAATGCAACGCCGGCTGAACTATTGATCATACACTCCTCCACACTGATCCTTTTGCCATGCAATACCAGTCAAGCTCAAGGCGAGATGCGCGCCACCCTTGTTAATAGCTCAACTATTTCACTCATCAATGTAATGGATACACGGAGATAATGTTATTCACTAATCACATTGGCATGGCCATGCACTTCCTTATCCATCACACCGAGGGGCCCAGAGGTATCTCTCCTGTTATCGAGGAGCGGCAAATTCCATCTTGATAATCACACCCCTGGCTATGTTTCGTGGCATACCCGGTAACCACCTTAACTACCCAGTTACGGTGTAGAATTAATGACACCAAAGCATACGAGTCCACATGCTGGTGATCTATGACTATCTCAGGTCTAAGGACCATATAGGTGTACCACTCGAGACTATACGCTGATAGCACTAAAAGAGATAACAATCTCACAGCGTCTCAGAAGTGGGTCTGTCCAACTACCCATGTTCTCCAACATGTGTCAACATTATTGATTTGATATCTTCATATCTATGATCCGGAAACATGATCATCAATCAATACATGTGCTGATCTTAGGATCATAACGGTTCAAATTTTAATACGATCAGGGATCCGTTTAGAATAACATCATATAGTAAAAGAGTTCCACGAACAAGTCGTACTCGTTGATCAATACCGATAATGTTATTCGAGGAACCCGGATAACAAATTATTCCTTATAAACATAGAAGTGACATTGTCTTCTCCAAGACAGCCTAATCGGCTCATCACTATGTTTTATCCACACACATCAGAACTTATTGCAGGATATCCAATATCCAAAACTTGTCTATGCTGTTGTAATATTTGTCTAGGCTGAAACATTTTCAGCTTCTGAACCCCCATTAAGTAATGCTTTGGAAGTGTGCACGATATAACCATTACATGCCACCATTTACAAAGTGCACACATTCTTTATACTTCACAAGTATTTAGAATGTTTCTCATCATCCAGTGACATTCACCCGGATTTGATTGACATCATCATATTCGGTGACATTCACCTTAATGCACGGGGCATAAAACCCCTTTATTTGGCAATTATTAAGCTCATCAAGTATCATATACCGAATCTTGCTAATGAATGCGACATACACAAAAACAAAGTCCCAGTTGAACCATTCAACACTATGTCAACATTAGGTCTAATTCAATTAGCCTTTCAAATCTATCACCATAGATCGTTATGCTAAAACCATGAAATATTATTTTCGGTCAACTATATGTCATACATATTTAAGATCAAGAAAATCGGTGCTTTCCCACTTGCCATTGATGAACTAGCCAAACAATTTGACTTTCATCAAAACAAATATATTCAACTATGATATGTTTTTTTAAAAAACTCGCACGCTCTAGCACTTTATGGATCATCAAAACTTGAGACCGTATCAAAATACATTTCCTTCTTTTAAGCTTGAGGACAAGCTTGTTTCGGAGGGAAGGAGTATTGTCGTGGGTGGTATAATTGATACGTCCCATGAAATCGGAAAGCTGAAGGTGCAAAGGAACAAGCAGAATTGAAGAAATAAAGTGGCTGCAGCAGGAGCCTGGAAGGTACGCACGGAGGTAAACGTCACACAACTCGATTGCGCAGATGGGAGGTTCATGAAAGGTGCTGATAAGGAATCCTTGTTAATTTTGTATTACATTTGTTTTTTAATTACTTAAGTCTTAATTATATTAGCTAGAGACGGTTAAGAAGTCCCTTAAAGGATAAAGATTCTTTGTTATATAAGCAATTGAATTAATGAGAAGGGGTATAGTGTTGTTGGTGCCATCAGCTGTGAAATACCGTTGCTGGGCAACCACGAGCCCAAGTTCCCAAATTAACACGCAACACCCAACGACACGAGACAAACACTTGCTACATCGAATTATTCTCTAATGTAGACCTAACGACACAAGATGGGCACATACTACATTGGGTTATTCCTGAATGTATATCCAATGACACAGTCTACCAACCAACCGATCTAATATACGATCCCATCCAAACAAAACTTGTCGACGGTTGGGATATCGGTCCCAAGTCAACTAAGGTTCTTGAGAAGGGGAGATAGAAGACACTGCCGAGCAAGGCAAACAGGAATCAATGAGCAGCGAACAGACACAGGGTTTTTATCCTGGTTCAGGCCTCTCCGGGGAGATAATAACCCTACGTCCAGTGCTTCTTCGTATGAGAAAGGATTACAAGAACTCTGTTCGAGTCGGACTCGAACAAGAAGCCTAGGCCGCCACGCATCGTGCCAACCATGAGACTGTTCGGCAGGACGCATATGGGCCTGAATAAAACCCTCTAGGGAGCAGGCCCTAGGAGGCTGTTCGGTTGGGTCGTCAGGGAGTGGGCCATGGCAATGGGCCGTGATTTTATCCCCGACAGTTAGCCCCCGAGACTCAAGTGGAAGTTCTCACTAGAGTGGGGTCTTCCTCTTGAGACTCCAAGTCACAAAGAGGGTAATTTTCCTGCTACAAAGACATGCAACAGGCGACCGAACAGGTTATGGTTCAACCGAACAAGTCTTGTTCGGGACCAAACAAACCCTGCTCAGTGCCGAGCAACTCTGTTGCGTCGAACAGGGAACAACATATGTCCGAGCAGAGCACCCAGCCCTCGATGCAGAAATCGAAAAAATTAGCCGTTGGCAGATTCCAACGGTAACTTTCCCTGCGCAGTAAAAAACAGGCGACCGTTTTTACTAACCGTTGCAGTAAAAAACTAGCCGTTTTGTGACAAAAAAAACCGTTGCAGAGCTGTTCGGACCAGGGCAATAAAGAGATCCCAAGCCTCCTGCGGCTTGTTACTTCCGTTCTTACGCGCCTTTCCTTCCCAAGCCCTATTCCAACAGCGCTAGCATCAATCAGCCACAACGCACCTCCAAAACTGCTCGCCAAACCTGGGGATTGCTATGGCCAAGTTCGCGGGCACTAGCATGACCGAGAAGACATGAAGACTTTGGAGGCAGAAGGACACATCGACGCCGGCAGCTGGAGGCTGCCCGGGGAGGAGGAGATGCCGAAGCTGCTCGAAGACGAGTTCGTCAACTTCGAGCTCTTCGCAATATTTGGGTTGAGGTCTTCCGAAAGCGATTTCGTGGAGGCTCTCCTGAATATCAGCGGGTTGGAGGTTGCGAATCTCAACCCCAACTCGTTCCTCCAGATGGCCGTCTTCGCACACCTGTGCGAGGAGGGCTATCTAGACGTAGATCCGTCGGTGGGGCAGTTCCTCCATTACTACGCAGTAACGAGGAGCAGCTCCGCCGCTTCTGGGCTGGGGTGCTACTACCTCAAACTCCGGGCAACTGCCGACGACGCGCCGTACCCTCGTCCACCGCTGCTTGACTCGATGGGAGCGTGGTGGATGAGGTGGTTCTACACCAAGCGGAGCGGCGACAGCAAGCTCTCCTTCACCAGACAAGCGCTGGCAAAGGGGACGCAGATGCCACGGTCGGAACCGACCAACGAAGAGTGGTACCTGACCCGGAAGATCGCCTCCCTCGTGGGCCTTGGGCTCACGGCAGAGAGATTATCCGGGACTTCATGGCGAACAGCATCTGTCCGCTACGGAGGAGGTCCTACCCATTCTACAAGATAGAAGATTGGGAGGACATCACCAGGGAGAGCTCGGGTAAGTTCCTCAAAAGCTCAGTCTTTTTTGGTGATTCATCCGAACAGGGACTAAGCATTTCTTCTATTTGGACAGTGAAACCTACCGACGCATGGGTGGCCGAATAGGTCGACGCCATGCTGAAGGCCACCAAGAAGGACACTGAGGTGACTGGAGTGGTGGCCTATACATGCCCAAGGAACGTGCTTGTCCGCTCATCGGAGGTAACAAACGCAGAACCCCTAACTGAGTTGCTAGACTTACACGGTTATGGCATGCTCACATTTGCCTCCAAATACGCAGGACGAGCAGTTGATCATCAGCGGGATCGTCGATGAGTTCACAGAGTCCGATAAGGAGGGAGCGGGGAAGGGCAAGGCCAAGGTGGCCGTGAAGCCCAAGGTGGCCGCCGAGCCGACGCGGAGCTCGCCGCGCCGTAGCGGCCGCCAACCATCTCCTAAGCCCCCTGCGGCAATGATCCGCGCCGAGCAGGCCAAGCGCGCGCGCGGTTAGCCACGGGGCGAACGCCCAAGCTCCTCCCTCCTCACCGAGCAAGGCGACGAGGAGGTACGGAACCTAACCCAATGGCTAAAACGCTACGCACAGGCTCACCCGAGCCATATGGAATGGCTGCAACAGATCGCCGAGCAGAGGAGGCTCGAGGAGGAAGTCGTGCGCAAGGAGGCCCTCCTTGCGTTGCGCAAAAAGAGCGCTTAGCTCAGCAAGGAGCTGAGTTTGTTGCCGCGGGCGCCCGGAGGCCAAGGCGAATCAGAAGCCGAGGAACCACCGAGCAAGAAGCGGAAGCTTCGTCGCGGAGCAAACAAGAAGATTAG
The DNA here is from genome assembly GCA_005191435.1 of Raddia distichophylla. Taxonomy (NCBI): domain Eukaryota; kingdom Viridiplantae; phylum Streptophyta; class Magnoliopsida; order Poales; family Poaceae; genus Raddia; species Raddia distichophylla. The sequence goes on along the minus strand of SPJY01028077.1, from coordinate 196,815 downwards.
ACTTCCCGCGGCGAACACGGCAGGTATGCAATGGCGAGGTTCTTCCCTTTACATTCTACCGAACCGCTTAGGTCTTAACGCATTTTTTCATCAGCTGCCGGGGAGGAGATCGCCAGCGACGATGTAGACGCGGCGATCGAGCGTTCTTTGTTGCCCGAGCTCCTACACGGTGCGTCACGGACAACGAGGTTGGCCGCCCTCAAGGACAAGCTGGCAGCGTGGGCTGTGCTTCCGCCAGACTCCACCGACCAGATCGAGGCGCTGAAGGGCGCAGTGGAGCGGCTCGAAGCCGAAGAAGCGGGGCACGACGCCACGAGGAGCGGGGCCAATGAGTTGGCTCCGCCAGCTGCCCGGGGCAGGACCGAGCAGACGGTCCTGCCGGGTACTTCGTCGCATGGGCAACTCATCCCTATGGCGACGGCAACTTCTGGCGAGCAGGCCGAGAGACCTGCCGCCAGGGAGCAGGGAGATGGCCGCGAGCAGGGGGCACAAGTCACCCTGTCCGTGGTCCCACCGACGTCGCCGAGCAGAGCAGCGCCGGTCTTGCCCGAGGGAAATCGGGCAGAGGAAGAAGAAGAAAGGCAAGAGCTCGGGGGCGACAAGGATGCCGCCGCTAGCCCTCCTAGGACTGAAGGTGCCAAGGAGAGGAGGCGAGCCCCCAGGCGGGCGCGCTCCCGCGAGGATAAGGCCCAGCGGAGAGATCACCGTGCTGCGGCCGTCCCGAGCAGCCGGGGCTTCGTAACCCACGGCCTTGGAGAGCGCCTACGCCGGAACTTGAAGTGGCGGCTTCAAGAGGTAAACTCCAAAGCAAAACTTGTCCGCTTAAGTTACCAGCAATCCAATGTGACTTGTTCTTCTCCCTTTCAGGTTTTGAAGGGCACCATGGAGGAATTTGAAGAAGGTGTCGCCATCGAATGCGGTGCCATTCTGGGAGCCTTCCAGGAGCATTGTCGGGCGAGGGGGCTCGAGGGGGAGCTCTTCGCGTCGGCCAAAAGCCAGAGGCGACTCAAAGCAAAGGTGAAGAAGCTCAAGGCCCAACTGACCGAGGAGAGGCAATCCTCCGCGGCCCTCCAGGAGAAGGTGTCGAACCTGTGGATTTCCCAGGAAGAGGCAGAGGAGCTTCGCGTGCTGGCCGCAAGGACGAGCACCGCGGAAGGAAGGGTCAAGGAGCTGGCCGAGCAGCTCAAGACCGTCGAGCAACTCTGGGGGTAGGTTCATGAGCCACGAGCGGGCTCCGCCGGTGAGGACCGCGGGGAAGTAGTTCGCCAGAACCTTCCCCGACCCTCCAGTCGGCTGCATCACCGTGGTGTAGATCTGCAAAAACTCGTCAGGGTTGGTAGACCCATCGTACTTCTCGATGGCGGTGGGCCGGAACCTCTCCGGCCACTGCACTCGGCGCAGCTCCTTGGAAAAGGCGCGGCAACCGACGTCGGGAGCCTCCTGCTCCTGGATACGCCCTTCACCCCGCCGCGCCCGCCGTTCGGACTGCGCCGAAGAGGCGCCGCCCTCTGCGGCGGAAGCGGCCCCGTGGGAGTCCTCCTCCTGGCCCCCGCGGACGCCAGCAATAGCGCGGTCGCGCTCTCGATCGTGCCGCCAGCGGAGCTTGTCGCGCAGGTCTTCTCCGTGTCGTAGATGGCGGTCCTCCAGGTGGGTCCGGAGATCTCGCCCACTTGTACGCCTGCCTGGTTGAACCCCGTAGGAGTTGCCCGGCTCCTGTCGTCCTGGCCCCGCTCCCTCCCGTCAAGAGATTCGCGGGAGATATGCGGAGAAACCAAAGAGCGGGAGGAAGCGGAAACACCAGTTCCCGCGCCCCCCGTAACTTGCACTACCGCCGCGGCGGCTTCGACGTAGCGGGCCAAACTGGCCAACCACCGCGCCGCCGGAGAGTCCGGGGTTACCGGAACCGGCGGGTTGTCCAGCAGGGCCCTGGCCGCATGGAGGTTTTGTGCCGGAGTGCACTCCTCCAAGGCCAGGCGCCGCCTAGACAGACTGGGACGGCCGCTCTCCGCCAAGGCGCCAACCCTCGACGGATGGCTACCACCCGGCTGATCCACCGCCATCGCCGCGGCCGACGCCACGGCCGCGGCTCTAGCGGCTACTTCCTGGTCCATCGCGGACTGCTGATCCACCATTGCCGCCTGAAGAGAGGTCGAAGAGCTCGAACAGATGCTAGCGCCCCCTACCTGGCGCGCCACTGACGGCGTGCTCTTCGCTCAACCACCGCGGATCACACCCCTATCAGATTTTCTATCTTGCTAGCTGACCAGCTCGAGCTCGGTTCGATTTGAGCATAGAACGCGGTGAGGAGCGGCACGCAGAGTTTACCCAGGTTCGGACCCCCTCGTGGGTAACAGTCCTACTCCTGCCGAGCCTTAGCTCTTTTCATGTTGTGGTTGTGTGGAATGCGGTTACAGAGTGTTTTCGGAACCCCCTCTTTCTTCTCTCTCCGCCTCTTTTATACAAGCCTTGAACTGGCGGAGAGAGCCGAAGGGGTAGGCAGTACAGTACTCTTAGTACACTGATAAGACACGAGGGACGGGACAGGAGAGACGAAAACGTGCCGCTGCCGAGCGGCGCCGCCCACGCGTGCCTCACAAGTGGCCTCTTACCCGTGTGAACACGCCGGTGACAGAACGGGCGGCCCCAGCTTGCGCCGCCTGACGCGGGCGGCCGTCCTGATGACGCCCAACTCTCTCTCTGCCGGTCAATTCCGCAGCGCCACAGTGACAGTTTGACAGACCCACAGAGGTCACTGTGGCGGTAATCATCTCTTCATCTGTCTGCCCGCGCGTGATGTCGCATTTAATGCGCCTGTCCTCCGCAGCGGGGGAGAGCCTTCGCCCAGAAGACTCCTTTCGGGACGCTCCTTGCCATGCGGGCCCCACCTGACAAAGAGGGGCCTTGCGCGCGCCGAGGGGCTCGCCCACACGCTGGGGCCTGGTCGCCCGCCTGACGTGTGGGGCCCTCGCCCGGCGCTCTGAGGGGCTCGCCCACACGCTAGGGCCTGGCCGCCCGCCTGACGTGTGGGGCCCTCGCCCGGCGCTCTGAGGGGCTCACCCACACGCTGGGGCCTGGTCGCCCGCCTGACGTGTGGGGCCCTCGCCCGGCGTCTGGGGGCTTGCCCACACGCTGGGGCCTGATCGCCCGCCTGACGTGTGGGGCCTTCGCCCGGCGCTCTAAGGGGCTCGCCCACACGCTGGGGCCTGGTCGCCCGCCTGACATGTGGGGCCCTCGCCAGGTCTTCTCCAGGACTCTTCATACCTCGGTATTTATTATACCGACAACACTCACTTACGTTAATAATTAGTCTTTTCCCCTACATCTTGCAATTAATTCAATAGGCAGATATAAAACAGATTCAATTTACAAGAAAGGCTATATTCTTATATTGGGCTATTGTTATTAAAGTTAGTGATGCTATTATGAATTATGGGTAGTTAGTCATACTTACGGATTACTATAATATATATTTACATCATGCATAGTTATGCAGCACACACACCGATATCTTTATGCAACTTAGAGTATAGGGTTAGGGTTTAGGGAACCCTAAACCCTATAGTCATGGAACTTACTTGACAAGTAGGATACCCTAGAAAGGTGATTAAAATTGAATATCCCACCTAGAGTATAGACCCTGTGACACCACACTTGCATTTCATGCATCATGGTCTTTGTTTGCTAGTATATTGACTTGTTCCTCGCACCATATTATTAGACGTAGACGGAGTGGCTCGACTATTAGACGTAGACGGATCAGGGCGAGTTAATTTCCCTATTACTTTATGTTTGCTTATATTAGCGAAGGGTGGGACCTTCCTTAGTGCGAGTAAACACCTAAACTTACACATGCATATTGTTACCCAATTTTCATAAGTATTTCCTTTAAAAGTATTGAATTGCATGCCCTCTTTAAATTATGATACCTTTTGTTAATCATGATATATCATGCCTTGTTTGAATGAGTTATTTCTGCAATATTGATATTATTTTGATGATGCCAATTACCCTTGATTCACTTAGTGATTGCCTTGAAATCACGCTCCATTGACAACCTGGATTTAGAAAACAAAATAAAATGGCTTAGACTTCTAAGTCTGTGTAAAATCTTGCTTAGCAATGCTTACATCCCCACTTTTATGTCATGAGTCTCAAACCCCGGAATGGTGAACCGAGATTCACCGATACATATTGATAACTGATTATGATAGACTTGAGACCTAGCATGCGAATGTGTGTGTGATGGAATGGTTGATCATGGTTGAGGAATTGTGATTGGAGTAGACTGGTTTTATGCATTTGAAAGGAAGCTATGGGCACCACGTACGTACATAATGCAGCAAGAGGGGCGTGGAATCATACACGTCCCAAGCGCTGAGCTTGGGGTCCCGCCACATCGTGTGTGATCACACGGAGGGTATCATAACCGAAGAAGAAAGCATGAGGGTTAGATCGCCCAAAACAAAGGTGGATAGGCTGGATGTGGAACAAGGTTCCCCCCAGACAGGTGCATTTGGGGATGCACGGTGGGAAGTCACTGACCATTGAGGATGGTTCCTAACACCACAACACGTGGCCATCGAGCAGTAGTGCGGATGGAGCTCATGGGCTGTACGGATGTCCCCATAGAGTGAAACTCTGCCTTAGGGACATGCGGTTTGGCGCAGTCACTGAGGTTGATCTAGACCAACCTCGCGCAGGCTGACAACCTAGGGGTACTTGGTCCACAACAGGAGCGTCACTCCTAGAACATGATGGCGGGGTAAGAAGTGGTTTTGCAGAGTGTTGAAACTATTGCTGGATGGGTTTGGTTTCATAGAGTGCTAAAACTACCATAGAATGGATGGATATCTAAAACACTTGTGAAACACTCAACGGACTTTGATTTGAGTAAATGGCTTAAGTCTTGGTCTTTCCTTTACAAAGATAGCTTTTCGCAAATAAATAAACTTCTTACCCTTCTCTTGAAAACCTTAACCATTATTATATGGTTGCTATCTCACCAGTGCAAGTGAGAATAAGGCACTGACGCTCGCATTATTTCCCCCATTAATACAAGGAGCCGATGGGAGATGGTGAAGATCCATATGAGTTCCATGAAGATGGCGACCCGCAGTACCACGATAACAAGTAGACTAGTTATGGGGTTTTTAGGTATCCTTCCAGTCGTGTGGGTTACATAGCTACTAGAGTGAATTTGTTGTCATTATCTTTCCGCTTGTGAAACTATGTGATTTCCGCTATTTGAACATATGACGACCTATGGTTATCGAACTGTAATAATAATTATGTTGATGTATGAGATGATTCAAATATGTAACCATCGCTAGAGTATTAATTCAGGGACTAGTGCAGGTCGGCACCTTGTCTTGGAAGATAAGGCAGGGGAGGGTGCGTGACAGTTGTAATTACTAACAACGTTTATAACTATGAAACGATGTGATCCTTTAGTGGACATGCACCAAAAGCTTGTATCTATCGGTGCTAATTTCATACAACACATGTATATAGATTGTATGCTCCAGATTGCTATGCAAACGCCACAAATATATTTTGTAGTATGTGCCTCTTGGTAACCAGCATTGGCACACAAAAGTTCTTTTGTCCCGTGTCCATTGTAGAAGCACGTATGATGCTACACATCATATAGCTATGACGATATAAATAACAGTTGCCTATAATACAATTTAGGCCATATATTGCACAACACTACATGTGACATTTACGACGGTTTGTCTTTCTATGTGCCTAGATACTTTACATAATTTCTCCATTGCAAAAATAGTAGTTGTTTTAGATTTGTTATAAGTCAAAGTTTTAAAACTTTATCCATAGAGAATTTTTAAACTATATTTAGATTTAGAACATAAAAAACATATAGATAGATTCGTCTTGAAAGAACTTTTATAATATTATAATTTTTAATGCATTAAAAATAAATTTTTAAATTTTGTATGGTCAAAGTTCTATTTAGAGACCATGTCAATATACAAAACGACTACTATTTTACTCCCTTCGTTCCAAAAATATAAAACGTATTTTGATTTGAAAAAAGTCAAAATTAGTAAATTTTGACCATAAATAAATAAATCAAATAATATGCATCTTTAGTGCACCAATGTTGTATCAAATTGTGCATATTTCAAAGTGCTTTTGATACAATAATATATAATAGAGAAATTTAACCGTCAAAATTTACCCTCAAAGATTTTTGTGAAGTCAAAACATGCTTTATATTTTGGAATGGAGTGAGTACATTAGGGGTAGTACTATAATTCTCACGTGGATGACCCAAGCTAGGTAAGGTAGCGCCGCTCGTGCATGAACAAAGTAGAAGCTATCTAGGCAATTAAGATGAAGAAGGGGACAACACATTTTGGGAAAACGGAAGTGAAAAGGAAGCGGAAAAGGCTCCGGACGTTTTCACACGCTAATAGGCAGTCCTCTTGCAGCGCAGACGGAGAGGAAAAGGTCAAGCGGCCAGTGGAACACACTACTCCACTGATATGAGTGGACTGGACTAGCTAGCGGATCCAAGAAAACAAATAGTTGGATCATCGGGATCATTTTAACACTAAACCACTATGTTTAATCTTTAAATTGTAGGTTCATATGGTTGGGTCATTGGGGTCATTGTAACAGTACACCACTATGTTTAATCTTTAAATTGTAGGTTTATATGTTTAAATTGTAGGTAGCAATAAATAAGAAGGGTATGTCCGAAAGGCACCAGATTCGTTTGACCCCAGTGATAACACTGTAGATCCGCCTCTGCTAGCTAATATGAGTGCTCGTCTCTTTTGGGTTTTATGTTCTATTTTTTTGACTGATTTGAACAACAAAAATGACTAATTTTTTAGAGTTTTTTGAGCTAGTCTCGAGATTTGAAAACATTTTGTTTGACTTAATTTTTAAAGTGTTAGAATCGGTCTTCGAAAGAGCGAAAAAATAAGCTAAAAAAACTTAACATATGTCCTTTCAAAACATAGATAAACCGTTGAGCTATTAAGCCGTTAAGCTATTAATTTAAAAAGAGCATAGCCTAAAGCTGGGCTTAGGTGAAAGCAAACAGACTTTTGTTGGGACCCCGTCCACATTGAGCCGTCGGCATCGATGTGTCTGTGACAAACATCTACTATACTTTTTTTTCAGAGCTCATCGATAGGTTGCTCAAGATAACCAGTTCTGGTTTTGGGACTAGTACACATTGCTGTTCAAACAAGATGATGGTGATTGGAACCCGCAACAAGCTAACCATCACTTGCTTGTTTAGCTGAGGACGGAATGCTTGGTTTCATTGGACTTCGAGAGCTTCATGAAGCCGATTTAAGTTATTTAACAATCTGCTTCAGTAAGCTTATACCTTAGGCTCGAAGAAATAGTATAAAACATAATCTGCAATTCATAAGATGAACACAACAGGGCCTTTAGAGCAGGATTTTTATCCCTCGTTTCTCACGGATATTATGCTTTTCTATGTAAAATCGCTATAAAATTTCTTCTTTTCAAACTTACAAGAGACTCGAGGGGTGCAGTTATAATTGTTGTGATCTTTATGCAATCCAAACACAGGAAGCTTTACGAATAAGCTTGCGGATTACCCTTGCCCGAACGTGCAAATAAGACGTCGCTCCTTTCTTCAGAAAAGCTATATATGCACCCGTAAACTTTTGATGCCAGAGTCACTACAGAACGGAACCTGGCTTTTTACTGGGCTCGGGTTATCTGTTAAAGGAGGTAAGTATTCTTTGAGCGGCTATACAGCCATACATACATGAGAAAATTGATAAAAATACCATGCGGCCTCGTCCAAATGCCCCTCTCAACCAACTACCAGTATGGCACTACCAAGCTGGACACGCTAAACATGACAATCATGTTGACAATCAAACTAGTGGATGCTGAAGTTTAACAAGCAACTCTAGGCACCCTTCTTTTCTCCCTCCCTTTTCACATGGAGAAAGATATTGAAACAGAGATACTACCAAGCAAGGTTGCTTTCCATACATATACAAGTACAGCGATAGTAAGCTCGTATCTTAGCGGTACAAGAATATGACTTGTATCAAATTTGTCTAAACAAGATGACAAAAAAAAGGCTAGAATTGTTTAGCCCTTACACTGTAGATTGGTCCCTGCTTATCTATATGTCTAAACCAAAAAAAGAACTACCATGGTTCAGTATTACTGACTATATACAAGCTAGCTACCTCTGCAGAAAACCAATCTGAACACGATGGACGGTTTCTAGCATTCACAGGGAACTAATTCCATTCCACAGTGGCTGGAAAATATGCACTACGGAGCAGGAAACGCATGTCAGCTGCGCCGCAACGGAATCAGCATCACATACCGTATCCAGCACTCCGGACAGAAAGATTTGCAGAGACGAGACGACATGATCGAGTGACCTGGACCAAAGAGTCCATCATTGCTGTCATGAACTGCTAAATTTTGGAGGTCCACGGCGTCAAAAACCTTCGTATATGTCAATTTATTTGCACCGATTCGTTACAGCGATGGACGGTCTTTGGCTAGAATCAGCGTAGATGTGTTTGTTTGTGCCGGTTTATAAAGGACGGGATGGGACAAACACATATGTGCCGGTTCTTGATTTATTTGCACCAATTCATTACAAACCGGCAAAGATAACCTCGTCTGTGCCGGTTCGTAAAGGATGAGGCGGGACAAGCACATCTATATCGGTTCTAACCACAAACAGATACAAATGACTGATTATTTGCATAAATATGTTATTTTGGTGTAGGGTATATGGCGTTCACAAATTTGACTGTTTTTGGAATCGGACTATGCAACCAAAAAAATTATCTTAGAAACAGTCTTTGACCACGATGAAGATATTACTGATGAGGCATGACAGCAGAACAAGACCGAGCCCAAGGTAAACTGTTAAGCACTCGCTCTAGGCCTTGTTTGTTCAGACTAACTTAAATTAAATTATATCAAATCAAAACCTCGCCTATACCGGTTCGTAAAGGATGAGGCGGGACAAGCACATTTATATTAGTTCTAACCACAAACAGACACGGATGACTGATTATTTGCATAAATTTGTTATTTTGGTGTAGGGTACATGGCGTTCACAAATGTGACTGTTTTTGGAATCGGACTATGCAACCAAAAAAATTATCTTAGAAACAATCTCTAACCACGATGAAGATATTACTGATGAGGCATGACAGCAGAACAAGACCGAACCCCAAGGTAAACTGTTAATCACTCGCTCTAGGCCTTGTTTGTTCAGACTAACATAAATTAAAGGAAAAGGTACAGATTACCCCCCGAACTATTGCAAGAGTATAGAATACCCCCTTGAACTTTAAAATGGAGAAAATACACCCTCCAACTATTAAAAACGGTTAAAAAAGAACCCTAAACTTTTATGAGGTATAGATTATCCCCTGGAACAAGTAAAGGTGGTATTTCAACTAAAGAAAATCTAAAAAAAACCAGAAAAAATCTTAAAATATTCAAAATAATCTTAAAATTCTAGAAAATCATCAAAAATCAGAAATAAAACTTAAAAGTTCAAAAAATTGGAAAAACATAAAAATTCAAAAAAAATTAACAAACTTGGAAAATAAAAAAATGATTTTTTAAGGAAGAAAGATTTTTCCTGGTTTTTTCAAAAAAAAAGGAAAAAATAATATATTATGATTATTTTTGAATTTTTATTTAAGATTTTTTATGGTCTTTTGAATATTTTAAGTTTTTTTCTGATTTTTTTTAGATTTGTTCTGAATTGTTTTGGTTGAAATACCACATTTACTTGCTCCAGGGGTAATCTATACCTCATAAAAGTTTAAGGTCCTTTTCTAACCGGTATTAATAATTGGAGGGTGTATTTTATCCGTTTTAGAGTTCAGGGGGTATTCTATACTCTTGCAATAGTTCGGGGGGTAATCTATACTTTTTCCTAAATTAAATTATATCAAATCAAAATTTGTTATTTTTGTATAAGCCAAATGATGTAATGTTTTGTAATCGTTCTTGTGGGATTTGAAATGGTTCTTTTTAGAGTTCATAAAATAATTTTTTCACAATTTTTTGAACTCATTAAAATGTATTTTGAGGAATCACAACCTTTTCAAATTAAAGTTTTTAACAACTTTTAGCTCAAACAAACAAGGCCCTAGTGTAACATCATCATTTCTCAAAAAAAATTTAAAAAAAAAATCGTGCATCACACATTGTTAGCCCAATTTGAAATTAATAATAAGAAAACATTTGAACAATACTTTACCAACAAATATGTTACCAACACAACATATAAATGGCCAATCAATATTTTTAACACCAAATATTTTAGAAATTAAATAAAATAATGTAGATTGAAAGTACTATATATTTAGCAGTGCTATGATTTTTTTTAGAAATTTTGTAGAATATTTATATATCTTAAACAAAAAAAAAAGTTTTCAACAGCAAACAAGGAAACAACCCACAAATGCTTTGTGGATGGAACGGATGTGTGAGGTCCTTCAGTTGTGACAATTTTGGGTTTGGGGACTTTGGTAGTGTCATTGGAGAAATTTTCTACTTCTCTCCTCTCTCTCTCTCCGCACAGAAGCAAGCCAAGAGGCGAAAACCTTCCTAATCCTCTTTAGTCTTAGTGGCTTGACAATGGTAGCAGTTTTCCCTCTAATTATCGCCTAATCATGCACTAATTCCTCCTTGAGCTTCCCTCTTTTCCTTATTTTTTTCCCAGCCAAGCTCTCACACCTTCCTTTGCCACTTTATAAAATTCACACTAGGTAAGCTATCTCTTCCTCTCCCCTTCGACCACATTCTTCATCTACATCCCTATGATCCATTTGTTGTCATCGACCATAGGAGATTGCCATAAAAGCTATCGAATTTTGTCGTCGAAGCTGCAATCCTTCTCACCACAACCGCCACTGCTCCGTTTCGATCCTTTGTCGTTGTGTTGTAATGTTCCAATTTCGCTTCACCTAGGGCGCCCCTGTAGTAAGAGTCGTTTTACCTTAGCCAATTTCGCCAGAGTGTTGCCGGAGATTGTCCTCACCGTGTGTTCTTTCCTCCCCGTACCCAGCGATGTCGTGTTGTCATCCATATTTTTACGCATTAGCCCTCTCTTTGGGATCTCCTTGGCATCACGATACTTGTGAACCTCGCTGCCATCCCTCCCTTGACGAATTTTCTAATAACAACTAGCACTCTAGTCTACAAATGTCACCATTTGCAACACTGTATGCTAGAAAGAGTAGGACACGTCTTTATTAGAAACAAAATAGTGAACGAATGGTATTTGGATTTAATATTCTTAAGTATTCATCACCATAACTCAGCTCTGCCGACATGTTTAACTAACCAACATACCATCCTACATTAGCCCTAACTGTCATATGTCATCAAATTGAATTAATGAATGAATGCTGGTGAATATCGGTTCACCGTTCCAAGATTTGTTGCCTAAAGATTAATTTTGGACCTAAGAATATCTAAGTCAATTTTACCCAATAGGTTGGGTTAAAGTTGTTGGGTTAAAGTTGTTACCCCTCTTGACTTAGGTTATTGAAGTATATGACTAGACAGTCATGTAAGGTAATCAAGTATCAAAGAATAGGCATGCTTATAACATGGATATATATCAACTAGGTATCGTATAGCATGCATTCTTATAACCAAGGTTCTAAAAATCCCGATTAATCCCCGATTAACCTCTAGTCGATTGTCCTCCGATTAGGACAGATTACCGATTAATTCTGACTAGTGCGGATTTATGTGTCCGATTAATCCCGTTTAACCCTAGTCCCCACCTCGCCGCTCGACTAGCGACTTTTAGAACCTTGCTTATAACAAATAAGATAGTTTTAGTAAACTAGATATAGACATGAACTATGAAATGTTAACTCGCCTTGTTCAGGTGGGTAGTCCTCTTCGGCGTCTCCAAACCTGCCCTTCGGGCTTTTTACGTCTATTTGCACAAATTAACACAAATAAATATCCATAAATACAAATAAAGCATGATGCATGAATATTTGGTTGCATGTGATGATTCTATTTCCTCCTTAAGGGAACCTCGTCTACGATCCGACGAAATGCCATGTCATGCATGACCCATGACCGTGCTAAGCCCCGAGCGCGTGCTTGGTTAACTCTATGCCCACTTGTTGTCGCCTCTACGCAGGAACGACCCAGCTGCCCCACTTACCCCCCGATGATTTCCACATGTTGCATGGTTCCCTATATGACCATGTTCTTAGATTTTTAATCGCCACATAAGATCTAGACGACACGAGAGGCTCAATATTTGGTAACACAGTTCAGCATGATTGTCTACATCTATGTGGCTCTAACTATGGGTGCTCCTCCCCAAGTAGCACAAATACGTCGAATCACCCAGGTAGTGGTCACAAGTCAGTCGTTGACCCCTGCATGTCCTGCGTTATAGTTAGGTCATCATAACCGTTCACACCTAGGATGCCCCTCTATTTATAGCATACACCAAGATACAAATCCGACCTTAACATGACACTCCCCTTTCTATTACAACTTAGGCCTTGTTATTTCAGCTTAAATTAAATTAAATAAAAGTAAATAAAAAAATTATTATTTTCGTACAAGCCAAACAAGGTGGGAACTGTGTAGTCATTTTGTGTGCTTTTAAATAGTTGTTCCTAGAATTACTAAAAAAAATTATAATTTCGTGGATTCTCTAAGGACTCTCTCAAGGGATCACAACTTTTTCAGATTAAACCTTTTGACAACTTTAAGCCGAAAAAAAAAGGCCTTAACCGACTCCTACACATATCCAACACAAACTCTAACATTTGGTATTGTGTACTGTTCACCTAATCCTCTATTCTACAACAACAACAAAGCATTTAGGTCCCAAATAAGTTGGGTAGGTTAGAAATAATATCCAAAAAGAACCCAAGAGGAAAAACTAGGTCATAGTTTATGCACGTGGATCGTTGATTTCCATGTGCCCCTATGTAAAGCCAAGTATGTAGGTATGTACCAATCTTTCAAGTAACTCTCTGTTGCTTACTCCCAGGTCACGTCAGATTTGTCCTTACCTCTCCTTACATTATCACTACGCCCGAGGAATCCACCATTCACCGATGCTTTTGAAGACCTTTGTTAAATGTGTGAATCATCTCAACCAATGTTGGACAACCTTCTCTTCAACGAGTGACACCCCAATCATATCGCGTATAACTTCATTACATACTCGATCCATTCTCGTATAGCCACAAATCCATTGTAACATACACATCTCAACTACACTTAACTGTTGTATATGACGTCTTTTGGTAGCCAAACATTTTGCATTATACAACATCGCTGGCCTGATCACCGCCCTATAGAACTTAACTTTTAGCTTCCGTGGCTCTTTCTAGATGCTGGATGCCAATTGTCATTTCATCCACCTTGCTTTGATCCGATAAATAACATCTTCATCAAGATCACCATTTCTCTGCAGCATCGACCCCAATAAAGAAATGTATACTTATTTGGTATTACTTGTCCTCCTTCTAGAGTAACATCTCCCTCCTTCTAGCTAGCAAAACCGAAGTCGCACCTCATATATTCAGCTTTCGTCAAACTAAGTCTAAAACCCTTTGATTCTAGAGTTTGTCTCTACAACTCCAATTTCTATTAACCACACTCCTACTCTGATCAACTAGCACCACATCATTAATAAAGAGCATACACCAAGGGATGTATAGTATAAAATAACCCACCCCGTGTGTACCATCGAGTAGTATTTCGAGAAAAGAGAGTTTCTAGCCACCACATATTGAAGAATAGCATACTAATAGATCTCAAAAGAAGAACCATATGGTTAACCGCAAAAACAATTACAATAAAGGAAAGGCAGTATGACGTCGAAACTAGTTGAAAACAACCACATATTGAAAAACATCATCACATTGCATCAGAAAATCATTATTGGTTTCTTTAACCATTGTTTCAAAAAGTTCTTTTGTACATTAGCAATGGAGACAATTGAAATTAATAAATTGAGCATGACCGTGTGACACCCACTTATTCCAGATGGCCACCACTATCATTATTAGCGATGGCATCCTCTCAAATAATAGTAAATTCACAAGATCACAAACACGAATTTTGAGGTATTCAATCATCATATGAACAGTGAGGAACAGCAGTACAGCCAGCATCAAATGGATCTTCAGACCCACAACAATGCCAGTACTGAAACACTTTGCCCGAGTCAGGAGTATCCATGGTCCCACCAGCATAGACGCTTTCAAATTTCCTCTTTGTTTCTCCTGGATTTGCAGGAACGAACCATTCAGACGTGGATCAGCAGTTCAGCACTCCCAGATATGTATCTCCAACCAAAATGAGACATGGTAGCTCATGGGGAGATCCATAGTTCATAGGACCAAACTAACCAAAGAGATTATTAATACTAGTAAACATTTGCTAAAAAAAATACTAGTAAACATTGTAAACTGGTGAGAATTTGGAATTGGTGGTGGGGATCTCCACTAGCCATACGTTTTGTCTAATGGAAATGAAGCAAGCTCACGAAACAAAAGGCACGAACACAAAGGTAATCAGGCTATCGGCTAAAGCTGTCACAGCTTTACAAAAGCATCTTCAACATTGCCTGCATAATGAATCGATCTTAACCTTTAGGGGGGGAAGGGGGGCAATCAAACTTAGCTAAAGTTGAATAATCTACATACCAAAGAAGCAAATCTTTACACTCTAATTATCCATGCAGCCACTGATAAGCCCATGAGCGATGAGTCAGTGATTCACTATGCAAAAGTAAGTAACTAGGCCAAGCAAAAAGAAAAAGGAAAAAAAAGAACCATTTTGCAAGGCTACTAAAGTGCTATCCCAGAATCAGGCCTCGGAAAGGAATAGGGGAGCTAGAACGAAGGTTCCTCACCTCCAAAGTGGGCCGTGTGGTAGCGGCAAGCGGAGGGGTGGTTCGCCGCCGGGTCATACGGCTTCTTGCAGTTCTTGCACGTGCGGAGCACGGGCCCGCCGGCGGAGTAGGAGGCCGCCGGAGGACGGAGGCGGCGGTGCGGAACGAGCCTGGCCACAGAGGGGATGGGCCGGGG
Organism: Raddia distichophylla; assembly: GCA_005191435.1. Taxonomy (NCBI): domain Eukaryota; kingdom Viridiplantae; phylum Streptophyta; class Magnoliopsida; order Poales; family Poaceae; genus Raddia; species Raddia distichophylla. The sequence goes on along the minus strand of SPJY01028077.1, from coordinate 181,723 downwards.
TGGCGCCAGGAGCAGCGGCGCGCGTGCTGGCGGAGCGGCCATGCGCGCCGCCGCGCCGGCGGTCGCGCCGGTAGGAGAGGAGAGGAGAGGAGAGGAGGGCGTTGGTCTGAAGTTGGATGATGGACTGGAGCCTGGATAGGTGCGTTCGCGTTTGTGTTGGGTTGTGGCTGGATTGGAAGTGCGGGCCGAATGTTTAGTTGGGCCGAACACTTATGGTAGATGGGCTTCGTCCTGCTCCCACTTCGGCGGGGCCAGACGTTCAAAGCCCACCCTACATTATAAAAGAGCATCGGTAGCTAAAATAGAATATGGGGAGAGAATCTTCTAGAGTTAGTATAAAATATGAGTGAATTTTAGAGAGATTGATAGAGTGTGAAATAAATAATGTTATAAAGTTTGCATTTGGAGCTTCCACCAAGAGACGCTCTAAGAGCATCTGCAAGCCTTCTATAATATTGTAGCAGATATAAAGGCGCTACAGTAAAGCTGGAAAAAATAGCTCGTGGTTCGCAGCTCGGCTTGGCCTCGGCTCGGCTTGGAGGTGTTAACAAGTCTGAGCCAAGCCCACTTTTAGGGCTCGTTAAAATAATGAGACGAGCCTAGCTCGGCTTGTTTCTTACCGAACTTAGTTTGGCTCGGTAGGTTCATTTACAGATTTTGAATAAGAAAATGTCTCTGGCTCATCACTCGACTCGACTCGAAGGTGTTACCAAGCCCAAGCTGAGCCCACTTTTGGGGCTTGGCAAAATACCGAGTTGAGCAAGGCTCGGCTCATTTTTTACCGAACCAAGTGTCGATGTATGCTAAACCGGGGGTTACCGTCAGCAATGATTTGAATGCGGCATTGTGCTGGATCTCAAAACTCGATGATACCACGGGACAAGGGGTTAAATAGCTTCTGGCCCTCACGATAGAGGTAATACCCTAGTCTTGTGTTTTAGGATTATGAGTATTCTCGTATATATGAACCGGGGTCCTCTACCCCCTTTATGTAGTGAGGGAGGCAGGGTTACAAGATAGAGTTATGGCCGATTACGAGATAAAATTCAGAAAGACCGGTGATCTCGCCTAGAGGAGGGTGAATAGGCGTTTTAAAACTTTTCCCTTTGCATAGTGGAACAGTCAGGCCGGACTGTCCGATCAGCTGAACCGGACTGTCCGGTTAGACAAATGGAAAATGAACCTGGCCTAAATCCTGGCCAAATCAAAGCAAAACTTGAACATCACAAATAAGGAAACCCGAGTAATACCTTAGAAAAGCTGAACTAGCACCTTGAACACAAACACAAGCACAAGCACACTCAAGCAAACTAGATCTACAAGTGAGAGAGAAGGCAAACCATAGACACCAAGATTTGATTTCCGAAGTTCGGATCCTTGAGGGGATCCTACGTCTCCGTTGAGATAGGATCGATCACACTTGAGCCTGGGTCACCAAGACCCTAATCCTCCCGGTGTTGCACCAGGCACTCACCAGCTTCACTAGTGAATCCTTTTCTTGCGGAGGCAGAATCATCCTTCACAAACTTTCGATGGCCAATCACACGTAGATCGGTAGCTCACCGGTGACTCCTACGCCGAATAGGAGTCCTCAACCTCCAAGAGTAACAAATACCGCAAGAATCACATCTTGGATGTGGCCCTAGTGCTCACAAGATCACTTCACAATTAGATCGGGCAATCAAATGGCTTACTCAACACTCAAACCTAAAATCCACATAAGGAGCAAGGAGGAGAGAAGCTAGGGTTTGAGCTTTTGAGAGAGAGCACCAGATTTTTCCTTTTTCAATGGGCAGCAATTGTTTGGGGCAGGTGAGTTATATATATAGTCAACTCTTACGATCTAGCCGTTTGGAAACTTTATAGACCGACCGGACTGTCCGGGCGGTAGATAGGATAAGGTCAAACGTGGGTCAAACAAAGCTCTGAGAAATTTGCTTAAGACAACCGGACAGTCCGGAACGGATTGTCCGCTAAATGGGAATTTTTGAGCAATTTCAAGACAGAGAATCCGTCTCGCGAATCCGCCGGACAATCCGCAGAACCTGGACAATCCGGGCCGGACTGTCCGCTAAATAGATGTTTTTGGGGAATTTCAAGGCCGTGGGCTCTTCTCACGAATCGACTGAATACTCCGGATAAGCCGGACAGTCCGGCCCGGACTATCTGCTAAATAGGTATTTTCTGGAACATTGAGACAGTGAGGCCCACTCACGGAGCGGCCGTATACTCCGGTGCAGAAAGTTACCGGACAGTCTGGTATCAGATCCCGAACAGCTCGGTCTAACAATTGAATATTGGGCTAAGATTTTTGTGGCCAATATTCTGGGTGCTTTAATAGATAAAGATTCATTGTGGACACTAATGACACCTAAAAACTCAGATTTTGTGGGACCCCTCTTAATAGTATGGATTTGTCCTTATACTTAAAGAAAAATGAGAAATTTACAATATAAAACTGAAGCCGTTGATCTATAGTCACACGGGTCCACTCCATGTTCATAGCCTCAATTCAACGTCAAACCTATACTTATCTCAACAAATTTTATAAGACATTTAATTTGTTGCCATTTATCACCAAAACCTTATAGAGGCCTAGATGCACTTTCAGATTCCTATTTCTACCTTTCCATATCTGCAACATACTTGCCGATAGTTATAATCTCGCCTTCCCTTATCAGGATTGGCTTCTGGAAGCCCCCCTCCTTGTCGTGTAAGGCAAGACACAATCTGGCTACACATACCGAGGTATGGACGACTCGGCCCACCCCCTACTAGGTAATCTTCGTAGCCCATTGAGGATACCCGGGATCCGTGTATTCCACAATAGCTCCTGAGCCCTTGCAGTCGAGTTGTAGTCTTTCCTGGTTGCGCTCCAGCCAAGTCATGCTTCACGTCGAGTGCTCCCAGTTCTTGACGTCATTTTTCGGCTGGTTTCTTCTTTATGCCTAGTGCTCCATTATTTGCAAGGAGACTATAAGGGACTCAACTAGAATTTCAAGAATTAGACTTTTCCGAGTTGTACCCAATCCAACTTTAGGATTTTGGTTGGCAGCCCGTCATGAAGCATACCATTATTCAAATTGAATCAGGCTGAGTGATACCTGTACCCGACTGACGCAGTGTACAGCTGGCGGCCCCTTTTCCAGGCATATCCTCAAAACCTTAATCAAGAGCTGCTCATGATACATGGCTCTATCCTTCGTAGTAACCAGCAGTCAGCTCAAGTATGGAGCATACCGTAAGCCTTGATCATTCTTTTAACCGAGTAGGTACTCTAGTCTCGACTGACACGGTGACCAGCTGTCAGTCCATCATGGGGCGTACCCTATCTCACTCCAAATTTCACCGAATAGTACCTGTGCCTGACCATCGCAATGTACAGCTGGCGACTCCTGTTAGAGTGTACTTTCGGACCCTTAATCCTAACGCAAACATTGGTCTTAGGTTAACCTGGAAAAGTATTTCAGCTCCATTTAACATGGAGGCTGACTGTAGGCCTTCAAAGAGGCATACCTTACACCAAGATGTGCTAAGCCAAGTGGTACCTGTACTCATCTGCCCTGAAGTACAGCTGGCGGCTTGTTTAAGCATACTGAACCTCGAGCTAAGTTCTGTCGAGTGATATTTGTACCCGTCTGTCACGGTGTACAACTGGCGGCTCGTAACAGAGTGATCCTTCAGAACCCTACACTGCGGGAATCCGACGTAAAAGCTGACGTAAATAGCGGTTATTTACGTCGGACCCACGGTTGACGTAAAAACTGGTCGTCGGGAGAGAGGCGTCGCCTGGCATCGCGTATTTACGTCGGCCCTGGCCGATGTAATTATATTTTCTCTATTTACGTCGGTCAGAGCCGATGTAAATACGACCTCGGCACGGCACGGCGCTGCGCCACATGGCTGCTCCATTATTTACGTCCGCCAGGACGGCCAACGTAAATACAGGGCCATCGGCACGGCACGGCTGCGCCACGTGGCACTTCAGGTATTTACGTCGGCCACGCTGGCCGACCTAAATACTAGAGCAATACTGATGTCGCGCACGCATAGCTCCAAATACTGGGGCATACTAGCAGCCTTGATTTCCAATCCACATTTCACCACATTTCAACACAATCAAAATTGCCCTGATTTTCAATCCATATTCAAGATTTCCAATCCACATTTCAACACGTTCCAATCCATACGTTCGCACAATTCAACATGTTTGCACAATTCAACACGTCAACATGTTCCAATCGACATTTCCAATCCACAAGTTCGCACACAAGTTCCAATCCACATTTCCAATACACAGTTTGGATAATTCAACACGTCAACCCAAGTTCGCACAAGTTCAACACGTAACACAAATTCAACACGTCAACACATTTACAAGCATCAAAAGATAGTTCACAACATAAACTAGCTTGGAGGAGTATTATTAAACTGATGTCCGCTACCAGCATCGCCTCCCGAGGCGCGCGGCGACGGGGACGGGTCCAGGGCACGGCGGCAGCGGCAGCCGGGCAACGCCGGATACGGGATGGGCGGCGGTGGCACGTGTGGGAAACACAAGACAGAGACACCGGTCGGGTTTGGGTAAAGGGGATGTTTACGTCGGCCGGGGCAAAGCTGACGCAAATAAAGCCGTTATTTACGTCGGCCAGGCCGACGTAAATAATCCTGCCACGTCACCTGGTTGCGCGGTTGCCGAAGCTGCTGTGTTTACGTCGGCCAGCCGACGTAAATACCTTTATTTACGTCGGCACGGTCAGGCCGACGTAAATAACTCCATTATTTACGTCGGCTTCGTTCGGGCGGAGCTAAATAAAATTGGCCGACGTTAAAATGTCGTTTTCCTGTAGTGCTAATCCCAATCTAAAGAGTTGGTTTCAGGCAAGCTTGGGCAAGTATTCTGGTCTCACTTAGCGTGATGACAAGCCATCGGCCTTTGATAAGGCATACTTTACACCAAGGTTTGCTAAGCTAGGCAGACATGTACTCATTTGTCGTAATGTACAGCCGACAGCTCATTTAAACATGCCATGTCTCAGGCTAAAAGTTTTTTAGATGAGTAATATATGCTACCATTTATTCTGGTTCACAGCTGTCGGCCCACTCAAGGCATATTACCACTTTTAGAAGGTCAAGCATCGTTCCCACGCAATGCGAAGGGTCTTGCCTTTTTGTTTGCACCATTACCGGTCTTATGCCCCTTCGATCAATTGTGCCTGTCTTCAATATGTCCCATCATTGTTGGATCAAACACGATTTCAAACTGTTCTGACGGGAGAAAACTAAATCAAAATATTGCCATGACGGTTCGCCTCCCTCCATCTCTAAAAACCCGAAGCTTTTATCGTGCATTTCACCCAACCTCCTGCTAAGTGACTAAGTGCAACAAAAGTAAAATTTATAATAGTCCGATTCACCCCCCCCCCTCTCGGCCTTAGGTCCCTTCATGGCCTTATCCCCTTTTCCTGGACTCCAAGCCCAATTGGTAATACCTCGTCCGAATTTTGGCCCAAGTCCAGTCTGTATGTGAAAATTGGAACTATTCCCGCTAAGATAGGAAAACTCAACCCTGTGGTGTTTAAATTCTAGGCCTAAAACGAACTCCCGAAAGTTTTGTCTTCATTCTCGCTTCGCAGCTCCTTATATTTTTAAGCTTCATTGCCTTCTCTGCCGTTAGGGTTTTATGTCGACAAGCTCCTGCTCCCGCGCCAGCACCGCACGTCCCATTGCTAGAAACGCACCGCCAACGAGGTCTGGGCCCATTCCATCTTCAACCTCCTTCGACGATGTCTTTTTCCAAGGACGCCTTCGCGGCCGATTTGTCAAAGGAATGGGTGACCTCGGTTACCATGGAGGAGCGCTTGGGTGAACTGGTTGAATCAGGAGTCCTCCCAGCGCAAGAGCTGATTTGCTGGCGCCCAGCCGCGGGTAAGTCTTCTCCCACTCCTCGAGTTGAGGAGGCAGTCATCTATGATTCTTTATTACAACGCGGCTTCAGCCTTCCTACTAGCGCGTTTCTACGCGGTCTCTTGAATTTTTACAAAATCAAGTTGGTTAATCTGAATCCTAACTCCATCTTGCAAATAGCCACCTTTGTTCATCTTTGTGAAGCCTTTCTGGGAATTTATCCCAATTTCAACCTCTTTCGCCATTTATTTTTTTTCTCAAGCCATATCCCAATAAGAACGCTCATAAAGTAATTGGGATGGCATTCAGCTCCGGGATAGGATGAAGAAACTCCATTTCTCCATCCCATTCCGAACATCAAACAAAGGCTGGCACCTGGAATGGTTTTATAGTGCCAATCCCGATCCATCACTTCCTCGCTTCTCCGAGCTCAAACCCAAAGTTTCTGCTTCTTGGTCCTCGATTCCCTCGGCCAACAAAATGGGTCAGGTCGTTGAACTTCTGGATCTAATTTATAAGCGTAAGACAGAGGGTCTGACCAGAGTCGGGGTTATCCTCAATTTTGCCCGGCGCCGAGTGCAGCCTCTTGAAGAACGTATCCTTCCCGGAGTACGAATTCATGGGGGTCACTCACTCCACTCGAGAGATCCCCGAGCGCATTTCAGAAGACGTGCTACATCGCTGACTGGCCGGGATTTTTGCCCCAGACACTCATATCCAAAATGAAGGATACCCAAAGCCTTTTTGTATTACGGATCTCCCACCGGAGGTAAGCTCTAGCCAGCATCCAATGTTTGCCTTTTAATGCTTCAATACTTTCTAAGCTTCTATGTATATTTTCTGTCATAGGATCGTCGCGCCTTCTTTTTGGATCCTCCTCTCCCCAATCTGTCGCAGCACAAAGACTCTAGGCAAAAACGGACTGCGAGCAACTCAAAACCAGTAAGCAAGCCCAAGCCATCTAGCCCCTGGTGCGCATTTGGGGGCCCAACTTTCCAGGACACGATGGACGAACAACCTACTCCACCGCCATCGCGTGACGCTACTTTTGCGACGCCGCCTTCGATGCCCCGCACACAAGACGTGCCGCCTCCGAAAGCCAGCGCCGAAGCTTCAGCCTCCTCCAGCGGCACTGCCGCTCAGAGAGGTTCTGGGATAAAGATAAAGATATCCAAATGGTTAGCTTCCCACTGGCCCCTTGCTTGATGTAATGTAGCTTCATGTTGATCTTTCAGCGGAGGTTCCCCTGGACAAGCCGCCTTCAGAGCGACCAGAGTCGGAGGCGCCGAGGAGCGCAACCGAGTCGGCCGAGCCATAGGACTCGATCGCGCCAAAAGATACAACCAAGCCGGCGGATTCTGCTGTGCCGACTGCTTCTCAACCTAGCTGCACCAAGGTGCCGCCGAATGGATGCCAGCTACTTTGCCACCACCTTAGGTCTAGCCTAAGGTAATTTCAGAGATTGTGCCAGCTCTGGTGACTGATATTAAATCACTATGTGGATGGAATCCAACGTGAACCTTCCTCTCTTCCGCTTCCCTAAACTGCCTTCAAGGCCCATTGGCGCAATGAGAACATAGAATGTGAAGTCATCGATGATGATGAGGAGGAGAGAGAGCGGAAGGAACTTCTTAACTACTCCCTCAAGTGTGCAGAGCAGATACACGTAAGTCAATTTTTCTGCATTTGTCTCTTCCTGTTCCAGATCTTGCATTAAGTTCTTCCTTTTATACAACATGGAGGAACGCTCCGAAATGAAATCTGCGTTTTTTTCGTAAGATGATGCTGAAAGTAGAGAAGTTCTATGAGCACGTGAAGAAAGCCACAGACGCCCAAGGGATGTCTGACACCGTAATTCGAGAGATGCAAGCCCGTTCTTCGGCACTATTGCAGGGAAAGATAGATCTGATCGGTGTCGTGGCTCGTAAGTTTTCGCGCCGAGTTGTTTGAAGGTTTGCTTGGTATTGTTTGTCATCTGTATTGCTTATTTTGTTAGTTCGGGACCACAAGATCACCCAAATTCAGAGCCAATACTCGGCGCTGGAGAAGGAAGAGTTCCAAATTCGATCTCAGCTTGACAAGGCCCAGCATGAGTTGGAAGGTATGACGCCTCCCTCAAGCCCTCTTTTGCTTTTCTAAGCAGAATGTCTGACTATATCTATATGCTTTCCTCCAGAGTATAAAAGGAAAACGCAAGCGCAGTTTGATGTCCTCAATGGGAAGATTGAATCTGCAAATGTGACCTCTGAGAAAGTCCGGGAGGCGTCCGAACCCTTGCGGAAGCTTCTACTGGCGGAGGACACGGGCTGAGCGATACAAGCCAGATTGTAATTCAACTGAAGGAGGCTCCCGAGAGGTTGAAGGCCCATCTGAAGGAGACAGTGGTCAATAGTTCCTGTCTGGCGCTAGCAATCGTGAAGTCTTTATATCCTCGAGTGGAGCCCGACGCCATCAAGTAAGGCTTTGCCTGCACTATCAGGTGGACACCTTAATGGAAGAAGCTCGTGACACTTCCATTGCGCTGTCGAAAAATTTGGACCTGGGTCCCCTGTAAAAGTTGTAATGAGAGAACTTAGATACCTTTGAAAACTCGAATGTTTCCTTCTTGTTGTTTTAATGCCTGCTTAGGCGATTAATCTAATTTTCGTTTATGCGTCCTACCCGACTAGTCTAGCCCCCAAGCGCTTGGTAGTCAGCTCAAGGCTTTTCCCGCGAGAGCCGAGTGACATAGAGTTTGTCAATTTTTGGGTTGGAGTTTCAGCACTCGGAATAACCACTCAGAATAATCAGGAAGGTTTTAAGAAAACGTGCGCATAAGCGCACCAATTAGGTGTAGCCCCCGACTTACTGCATAGCCGACAACTCGGGTATGTAGCAAGTCACGATTTGACTCAGGTGACTCTTGCAAAAAGGATCTTTATTAATTGATGAGATAACTAAGTACAAAATTGAAATTTAAGTGTAAAAGCAATGTAGCTGGTCTATGTTCCATGAGTTGTCGACAATCGTGCCACCCTCGCATTTCAACCTATAAGCCCCCTGGGCGCGTCACTTCATCGATGATGTAAGGGCCTTCCCAGCTTGGGGATAGCTTGTGCTCACTTTTCTGATTCTTCTGTTGGACCAGATCCCCGTTAGAGAAAGCGCGGCTTCGAACACTACAATCGTGATAGCGACGTAAGCCCTGAAGGTACTTGGCCGACCGGATCGTTGCGACATCCTTACCTCTTCCAGTCGATCGAGATTTTTGAGTCGATTGGCGTCTGATTCTTCCTCCTCGTAAAACCGAACCTGCGGGGAAGTGAATTCGAGTTCAGCGGGTAAAATCGCCTAAGAACCATACACAGGAAAAAAGGCGATTGTCCAGTTGCCCTGCTTTGAGTGGTCCAGAGACCCTGGAGCACCGATGATAATTCCTTGACCCATCGTGTAGCATATGGTTTGAGACGATAAAAAATTCTTGCCTTCAATGCTTGCAAAACCATACCATTGGCGCGTTCGAACTGTCCATAGCTCTGTGGATGTGCCACTAAAGCGAAACAAATCTTAATGCTAAGTTCCTCGCATCAATCCTAGAATTCGCCGCATTTGAACTGAGTGCCATTGTCCGTGATGATTCTATTAGGAACGCCGAATCTGATGATGATCTCCTTAAAGAACTTTTTTGCTTTTGCGGACATGATCTTGGCGATATGCTTCGTCTCAATCTACTTGGAGAATTTATCTACAATGATAAATAGATGAGTAAAACAACCCTGCGCCTTTTTCAAGGGTCTGACCAAGTCGAGCCCCCAAACTGCGAATGCCTAGATGATTGGAATGGTCTGCAACTCCTATGCCGGCATATGTATCTACTGGGCAAAAAACTAGCAGCCTTCACAGGTCTAAACAATATCTTCGGCGTCGGTGACCGTAGTCGGCCAGAAAAACCTTGACGGTAGGCTTTCCCAACCAACGTAGTGGACGCTGTGTGATAGCCACAGATTCCTGAGTGGATTTCTTTGAGAATGTCCCTCCTTTCTTGCTCTGATATGCATAGCCTTAGCACACGAGAAGCGCTTTTCTGGTAAAGCTTGTCCCCGACGGCATAATTTCGGCTCTGCCTCGCGATCCACTCAGCTTGTGCGCGATCATTGAGGAGTTTATCCCATAAAAGATAGTCCAAACATGGAATCGTCCAGCTGAGATTGATGGCCAACACCTCTGCTTCAACTTGATCGTTGTTTTCCTTGGCCAGCTATGGCTGCTGTTTGATGCAGGGTTTGTGAAGTGCTTCCACGAACACGCGCGGTCGATACTGCTACTCGAGTGGAGCCCATCTTAGCGAGTTTGTTGGCAGCTTCATTGTCGCAACGAAGGACGTGCAGGAGCTCCAAACCATCAAACTTTTCTTCTAGTTTGTGAACTTCTTGGCAGTATGGAGCCATGCTATCTCCGACACACGACCAATCCTTCTGTACTTGGTTGACCACGAGTTGTGAGTCCCCTCAAACAACACCTCTGTCGGTACAGAAGGTACCGGGGTGTCCTCTCCACCTCCTCCAGAAGAGGGCTAGAAGACGGCGTCATCCAGAAGGACCGTGAAGACCGGGTCTGGTTCCGAGTGGACTGGCGGGCACGCGGGCCCCACCGCTTGGAACTGGGCCCGAGGCGTCTCTCGGCAGGTAGGGGCGGCCAGACCCCTGCGCCGGGAGACCGGGCGAGCCCTCCACGTATCAGGCGGGCGACCAGACCCCAGCACGCGGGCGAGCCCTCCGCGCCAGGCGGGCGACCAGGCTCCAGTACGCAGGCGAGCACCGCCTCGCCCAGGACACGCGGCGCGCCGGGCGAGCAGTTCGGCGACCGGGATACGTGGCAGAGCGGTAGGCTGGCGGGCGATCAGGCCCCGCGCCCCCGGCGCCCTGAGGGGCTCGCCCACGCGCTGGGGCCTTGCTCGCCCGCCTGACGCGTGGGGCCCGCTCGATACGCCGTGGGGCTCGCCCACACGCTGGGGTCTGAACGCCCGCCTGACGTGTGGGGCCCTCGCCCGGCGCCCTGAGGGGCTCGCCCACGCGCTGGGGCCTTGCTCGCCCGCCTGACGCGTGGGGCCTGCTCGATACGCCGTGGGGCTCGCCCACATGCTGGGGTCTGAACGCCCGCCTGACGTGTGGGGCCCGCTTGATCTTTTCAGGACTCTTTGTGCCCCGGTATTTATTACACCGACAAGTCCCCTAAAAAAACACCTCCAAGTGGGAGAAGCGGAGAGTGGGCTCATGCTGGACGTCTAGTTCGCGCAGTCCTTCGGCGATTCGGGACGCACCATCGGTCGGATGCTCCTCATATTCGGGAAAAGAATCAAGCCTCCAACACATGTCATGTTGTTATGTGGTGGTGGAGTTTCTCAATCCGAACGGGAGTATGAGCAAAGGGACGTCAGAGTCGTTCACGTCCAAGGAAGCCTTGGGGACCGTTGTTTGAGCCCTGGCCGGTTTGGATCTGGTCCGATCCGGTGGGGACAATCTTGTCTGTGCATTTTAGGGGATCGACACCAGATCGGATCTAGCGTAGATCAGCGAGAGAAAGCTCGCCGAGATTGTTGGTGACGATGTCCAGGCTTCCGAAAACAGAAAACCTGGCAGGCGGTGCAGATGGCGCCGATCTGATTGGTTGCCACCATCGAGCTTTACGGAGTTTGATGTTGACGCTCCCTTACCTGGTGCGCCAACTGTCGACGTATGCTAAGCCGAGGGTTACCGTCGGCAATGATTTGAATGGGATATTGCGCTGGATCTCAAAACTCGATGGTATCACGGGACAAAGGGTTAAACGGGTTCAGGCTCTCGCGGTGTAGGTAATACCCTAGTACTGCGTTCTGGGATTATAAGTATTCTTGTATATATGAACCGGGGTCCCCTACCCCGCTTTATATAGTGAGGGAGGCAGGGTTACAAGATAGAGTACCGGCCGATTACAAGGTAAGATTCCTATTTCTATCTTTCCTTATCTACAGCATACTTGCCGATAATTACAATCTCGCCTTCCCTTATGAGGATTGGCTTCTGTAAGTGCCCCGTCTTGTCGTGTAAGGCAAGACACAATCTAGCCTACACGTACCGAGGTATGGACTACTCGGCCCACCCCCTAGTAGGTGATGTTCGCGACCCATTGAGGATACCCGGGATCCGTGTATTCCATACCAGGCTCAGCTTGGCTCGTTTCCATCCCTAGCTGCCAGAGAGAAATAATTTTCTAAGTGTAGTGCAAATTGTGAATTTTTTTTGAAAGAAATAAATAGAGGGGACATCAATAGTGTTTTAAAGGGGTGATAAGGGCTGTTGGTGAAGCTCAAAGACAAGTATGTTTATTTGAACTAAGATTTGCTGAAAACTTTAATCTAAAAATGTTGTGACCCTCGAAAGACATCTTAAAGAGTTCAAAAATTATGAAAAATTATTTGAAAACTCTAAGAAGAACCGTTCAAAAACTCACAAAAATTACTATAAACTATTACATCATTTGACTTATACAAAAATAACAAATTTTTATTTTATTTAATTTAATAAGCTGAAACTAACATGGCCTAAGGCACAGTCGTCTAGGTATTTTTTTAACATGATCTAGAATAATTTAGGGGTGTTTGGTTGGCGATCATTCCAGCCTAGTTGTACAGGCCGGGCAGGTTGTGTCGGGACCCGAGAACGGAGTCGAGTCCCTTCTGTGCTTTACATGTTCTAGTCCCTGGATCAGTAGCTAGAACACATAGATATACAGCTCTTGGATCATAGCCATCAAACGAACAAACTTTATTACATCAGAATAATAGCCAAGATGGCCTTTACATCAGAGTATGCGCTAGTGTGGCGTTTATTACAAAAGTTAGGCACAGAGGCCTTAATTCAGCGGAAGACTAAAATACAAGTTCAACTTCAAAAGAGCAAAACAAGATGATTCCCACAGGCAAGTTGTAGTTAGCACTCCTAGATGTCGCATAATCTTCATCTTCAATCCCGTTGGTGAAGCCTTCATCCTTGTACACTTTGTCGTTAGGGAACACCTTCTAGTGGCAACCTGCTCGTTGGAATGAGCAGGCCGCATGAAAGGCGGGGTGAGTACGCGAATACTCAACAAGCGAGGCTGATTAAATGCAACTAAGGCTCCAAAGGAATGGGTGTAGGGGTCATTTTTGCATAAAGCCAGCTTTTCAAAGGTTTTTCCTATATTTTGAAATATGAGGAAAAATGTGATTTAAACAATTATTTTGATTTCAATTTCTTTTATTTCCTTCGGTCGCAGCCGGAAATTTTCCAAGTGGCTAGATCATGGTTCCCCGCCATGAACCTATACCCTCATCACTCACAGTTCCCCACTATGAGGAGAATAAAACAAATCTCTTTTAAAAAACATTTCGAAAATCAAAACGAACACTACCAGAGAGACAGCTCCCCGTCGTCTGCCCTTCACCATGGGCATGGCTGTCATGACAGTTTTACACTCTGCAGAGATTGCACGCTTTACCCACGAGACAGGATTTCCCAGACCAAAGGGTCTTCCTGACAAGGCATTTGGCAGTCTTCCTCCTAATTCGGTAACCCACCTCCTAACAGCACAACAGTGGGTACCATTGGCCTTGGCTTAGTACCACACTCGACTGGCTGCGGATTGCACCATTAGCCTCAGCATAGTACAACCCAAGACCATTGCCCTTAGGATAGTCCCACCGGATGGGCACCGAACTAGAATTCCAAAAGCTACTAAGCCAGGGCCTGCCCACACAGGCACTCAATGGTCGCACTGTAGTACTTAGCTCGACTACCTCAAAGATTCGGTCCTTAGCGATCAGGGTGGGTCCTACACTTAACCTAGATCTCATGCAACATTGGCCTCAACATAATGCACACCACCTTGCATCCAGCCACCCCAATCAGGTTTTGCAAAATACCTTTATCCCGATAGTTTCCCACTATCATCTACACCCATTTAAAAAGGCGACAGGTTCAGCTGTCTTTTCAAAACACATGTAGTTCATTGGTGTAGCAGTTTAAACAAGCGCAGATAGGGACATTGCAATTCTAAGCAATTCTAATGGGAGCAAAACCAAATTTTCAATGGATGGCGATAATATAAGACTGTATGTTATGTCCGATGGTAGAAAGGAATGTTTTAGTATGAACTAAATAATTACTTGGGATTAGCTACTCTATTTACATAACCATTTTTAGTTTTAACATACATGCACATTTTTGAATCATCTATAAATGCATTATAAAACAGTAGGTGGCAAGGTTCCGCACTTGCCTTGTTGAGCACAATAGACACACTCCCTCGGTGCGTCGGCGAATAGTTCCTCGTCGCCCGATCCTAATGTACGACAATAACAAAAAGAAATTCAATAATGCGCTCGTGCAAATTTTACAGAAGGTACAAATCTGTCCAAAGGTAGATATAAAATTAGTTTTGTCTTTTTTGCAAACAAACATTAATTACAATAATTGCTAAAGTACTTATTAAATAATAAATCATGGATCAAATATTTTGTATATATATAGTACCAAAATATTATCATAAAATACTACATAATTTTATAAACCTATCAAAATTGGTTTGGTAATTTTTGCACTAATATTTTAATAACTAAAAATGCTACTAATTTGATTATTCAATAGATCATACATAAACTAATGAGTTGCAACAGTACCAAACTTGGCTGGAAAATACTAAACATTTTTGGGAACATAGGAAAATTGGTTTCATATTTGTTAAATTTTTACTTTATTTATAAAAATTATTACAATAGTTAATCAAGAATAAATTCTTCAAAACTTATTTTTTGACAAAACAGTGCCAAAATTTTATGACAAATACTAGGCAATATTAAGAACTTGGAAAAAATGATTTCACAGTTGTTGGAGCAAGTATGAATTTTTAATAAATATAATACAGCAGTACTAGTTCGGCCTGAAAAACAAAATGAAAACGGGATAAAAGGAGGATCATAGCACTGGGCCCGTGGGCCTTGGCGTCGGCCTCACTTGGCCAGGCCCACGCGGGGTCTCAAAAAGGAGGGGCTGCCTTCCTTCCCCCGATGGGAAACAGAGCAGGGAGAGGGGGGTTTGCGGCGGCGGCCGACGGGAGCGACGGCTCCGGCGACGGCGGCGGCCGGCGGCGGAGCGGCGGAGCAAAGTGGCGGCGCGGGGGACCCAGCGGCGGCGGTGGTTCGGTGGGAGGCGGCGCACAGCGGCGGCGCGACGGCGCGGCGGCGGCTCACGACGGCGGCGCAAACGGCGACGGTGGCGGCCAAATTGAGGAGGTGGGGAGCTTCGTGGGGGTGAGTGGAGGCACATGGCGGCGGCGGCACGGCCGGGGAGGCAGTGGCGCGGCGGCGCGGCGAGGGAGCAGCGCCGGCGGCAGAGGAGGTCGTGGCGGTGCTCCGGCGACGGCAGCGGCTCGGTACCGGCCTAGGCTACATCCACAGGGGCAGAGGGAGAGTAGGAGCCCACCGGAGGTGATCGATTCGGAGTGTAGGAATTTCGGGGGGTAGCAATGGAGCTCGGTTTGGGGTTTTTATAGGGCAATGGGTGACGAATTGGCTGCGCAAATGAGGTTGAAACTGGTGCATTACGCCCCTAGGTAACTGAAGAATTGATGCTCCAAGGATTAAGGCTGGGTGGAGGCTTCAATTTGCAGTTTCAAGCTTTTCTCATCCTCTTCCATGGTGGCTTCAATGGGGGAATCAAGGTGGCTGCGCAAGGGAGGGATGGTGGGAGGAGAGAGAGAAAGAGAGGAGAGAGAGAAAAGGAAAGGAAGAAGGTGGATGACAAGTTGGTCCAAAGGGAGATGAAAGGAGAGTAAATAAATAATAGGTTCAAATCCAATCAAATGTCATATAAAAATATATTTCTCTTTCTTTCCCAAATAATTTATCAAGTAAAATAATCGAATATAAAGTATAAGTTTTATTTTTGGAAAGGTCTTCAAATATTTATTTGATTTTAGAATTTTAACAACCGTAACCTAAGGGTGCACAGTTGTAGGAAAATATTTATCAAAATTATTTAATTATGATTTTTAGGAAATCATCCAAATATTTAATTTTATATCTTACAAATACAAAGCCATTGTTCATAAATAAAAATTAAATATCTTTTATTTTTAAAGTAGCATACTCATTTTTATGCTCTAAAGTTTTTATGCACAAACTTTTTCGTTGAAGGCATCATCTTTTGAACCTTTCCCAGCTCTTGGTGAAAACCCTAGCGGTTTTACGACGGCGGCGGGTTATCCCCGTCGCTATCTTGTTGAAGGCATCGTGGGTGCCGTCTTACGCTATGGGCGTCCGCTGGGTCTGCTGCTCCAGGAGTCGTTCGTCGCTGTGTGGGTGTTGGTCATGTTTCCCCTAATATCTCCCTCTCCTGTACCTCTCTCCTGTTCGGCCTTGGCCTTTGTGGCAGCGGTGGGGCTGCGTTCCTTCTTTCTCCTCTGTAGGTGGTGTTCTCGACGGTTACTGGAGGTGTGTCTGGCTTTGGCTAGGGTTGCAGCGTAGCGCTGTAGTTGTACCCCGTGCTTGCATGGGTTTTTATTTTGTTTACTCCTGCTGATCAATGAAATAGGACGGCAGTTCTCCTGCCCCTTTTTCAAAAAATAGAGAGAAGAGTTCAACACTTATAAAAGAATTTTTTAGATAAGTGTATGTGTGAGGTGCTTTAAATCTAGTGTGATGCAACCCAGCTTCAAATGAAGGAAATTTTTCATATATTCTTTTATCACATGCATCATGCTTCTCAATGCACTTTTTTTTTTTTGCTATTTTCTTCATTAGCTAGTCTCAACGTGGAAATCATTGACATATATAGATGTCGCTAACTCAAGAGAGATCTGGTACATTCAAGGTACAACAGAGCTTCATCAATTGTAATGTATCCATAGGCAAATTAAATAATGGTTGCCCACCCAATACCTGTTTGTTACGTACTTGTGACGAAGGGGAAGATCAATAGCTCCTGCTGTTGCTGGTCTGCTGATTGTATGGGCTTAATCCCTCAATTTTCGCATGATGATGTTATAGCGAAATTCATGCCTCAGTAATCTGAAGTTACTAAGAAATTCATGCAACTCATCGGCATGAACGTTCTTGCATGTGAGCTGTTACAATGTTATCGCGTATTCTACGGCTATCAAATATGTGTGCTCAATCCGTGCAACAACTTTTCTTAACGATGAAATTAAGTTTCTCGTTGATTTTACTGCAAAGAATCTCAAACTTTCTATAATCTCGGCTTTACACGAGTGTATTATTGCGATGACATCTGAAGTAGACGTATAATTAATGATGATGAGCAAGCTGGCTAGAAGGAGCCGGGGCACTCGAAGGTGACGTGGCAGCCCTCGGCCGGCATGAGCTTGACGACGTGCCGCACCGTCGTCACGAACGCCGGGAGGCGCGCCACCGCCTGGCAGACGCACGCGTTGTCCAGGGCCATCAGCCTCCGGCAGCAGGCCGTGTCGAGGGCCGGGTCTGCTTCTTCCTCCATCTCGCCGCCGCGGTGGTGCCGGCGGTGGCGGTGACGGCGCCCCTCGTGGTCGTCGTCGTCGTCGTCGTCGCCGCCGGCGCGGCCCCTCCTGGACTGCTGCTCGTAGCGGTTGCCGCCGCCGGTTTCCGCCGCCATCGCCAACGTTGAGGACTCGTTGAGCTGCCGCGGCACGGAGGGCCTCACCGCCGGGAACGCCCTCAGGCTGCACGCCTCGTTGGCGAGGCTGATCTCCGACCGGCAGAAGACCTGGCCATCCACCAGCTGGTGCTTCGCCAGCACAGTGAAGAGCAGCATCAGAGCTAGGGCTACGGCTCTCTCCATGCTGATGATTGATGAGCTGCGTACCTAAAGCTACTGATCAAGAGACTTAAGTAGCCAGGTTAAAGTCAGGTTCAGGTTATCTACTCATCTCTTATCTTCAATCCCGGTTCGTGTTACGAACCGGGACTAATTTGTGCCCGTGCCAGCTGGCATGTACCCGTCTGTTAAAATGCTCTTCTATTCCGGTTTGTGACATAAACCGGGACTAATGTGTTGCTTTTGGCCTAGTAGCTATGAACCGGGACTGATACCACTATCAATCCGGGTTTGTAGTTAACCGGGACTGATGTGCCGGTATAGAAGGCCCGTTCTCTAGTAGTGGTCGTGGCAAGGCAGAGCGTGTCACTGCTATGTTGGTCATGCTACCGTGAGCTTCGTCATGCCATGGACACACCACAGCCATGCCTTGGGTGCGCTAGACGCGCCGCAGTCATAGCAAGACCATGCTACAGTCGTGCTGGACCTACCACAGCCATGCCACCTTTGATATGTCATCGTATTGACAACTTCAGCCTCCCGTGGCACCTCCACCTCTGACCTCCCATCGCTCCACCGTGGGCTCTGTCATGCCATGGGTGTGGCATGGCATGTCAGCCACACCCAGTGCGCATCGATCGTGCCACGACCACACCAAGGCTTCGTAATCTACTATTACCACACCACCTTCATCCTCCATGCATGGATCCGGTGATTACGAGCTCCATGTTCCTGAATTGCCCGAGCTCTAGCTTGTCTAGATTTGTTGGCCCCGACCTGCCATGCGATGGAGTCTTCGGCACCAGGCCCTCGACCTGCTACATAGTTAGTCCTAGGTCTGGTCGTCTCCATGCACTATGGAATCTCTCGATCCACCGTCTACCAGCGCCAGGCCACCTCTCACCTCACACCTTGCTAGCATCTGCCATGTCCCACTTCATATCGCGTTGAATCCGATCTTTAGTCCGCCTCTTTTGGAGTACAAGTGGAGCTAGGTTAGAATAGTGATTTTGGATGGGGTGAGCCAGGCCGTAGCTCATATTGAACCACATAAATGTGAGCTGAATAAACCGGGTCTATTCGGATCAGAACTAGGCAACCACACAACCTCTAAATGTAAGGATATAATAGACCCGTTCAAAAAAAGAATAGAAATTCTTTTGAATAAAGACGAAGTCTATAAATTATAGAGCAGAATAAACTCTACTAGGCATGCTCAAACTCGTCGCTTGTCATTGAATCTTTAAGGATATGATTAATACTAGTAGTCTTTTTTAGACAGGATAGATGATTTTAGACCCCGTAGCGAGTAAAATATAAAAGAAAGAAATATGGTTTATAATAATAGAAGAGAGCGTGATCAGTACATGAATAGTGTAAAAGATCTAGCTTAGGCCGCATTGATGATGGCCTAACGCCTGGCACCATTGGGCGCCCACCGATTAATTGATCGCCCGGTCAGAGCTGCTGCAGGCTGCAGGTGAGTACCCTGCAGGTGAATAATGCCCGCTCCATGCTCCATGAACGGCGCTAAAAAAAAAAAAAGAAAATTATGTACAAGAATGAGGCCATCAATTGAAAATTTTGGGGCCCTCTGATTTTCGCCAGTCATGAGTCATGAAAGCCGTCTGATCAGAATTCAGAAATGAATGCTCGGCCAACGCCTCTGCCGGCATATTTTCCGGACGAGGACCATCGTATTTTCCCAGCTGCCGGCAGTGGCCAGTGGCAGTGGCCATTCATTTTCAGATCGGACGGCTCAGCGAAGGGAAGGAAATGATCGTACTGTGTTAAGGTCTGCGACAGCAGCGGCAGCAAGCCGAGAGGCAGTCCTATCATTATTTCACCCCTGTCCGACTGCGCAGAACCACCATCTTTATTTCACCTCATTTCCATTCATCGATCGGTTCTTTCGTACTCCTGGATTGCCAGGAGGCTACGGTTATTCACTTCTTCAGCCCAAAGTAACCGTGATTCGATGATCACAAGAAGAACTGCAATTTAATTCGTACACAAGCTAGATTGCACGCCTCGATGATGTTTCGTCGATAGCTAGCTTGTTTCTAGCAAGGAAAAAGTGTCGATTTAGTCATTCAACTATACCCGTCGGACCACTTTGGCCCCTGAACAGCAATACCGGACTTGTCAGATCTTTCAACTCTTAAAATAGGACTTGGCTAGTTCTTTGACCAGTCAAAACGGTGGTTTTATACGAAGAGACAGCTTACATGGCACATCTGGCATACTTTTGCTGATGTAGCAGCCATTTGGTAACGATGTGGTAGCCTCAAATGGCGTCCATGCAGAAGAAATCTGCCACATCAATGTAAGTGAAAACCTCAAAACCACCGTTTTGAATGGTCAAAGGACTAGTCAAGTCCGGTTTTGAGAGTTCAACGACTTAACAAGTCCGTCGTTGGGTTCAGGGACCAAAGTGGTCTGACGGGTATAGTTAGGGGACCAAATCGGCACTTTTTCCTTCTAGCAATGCATTGACAGTAGGGGAGCAACGCAGCACCGGATCTTTAGAACTATAGCCGCTAATCACTCTCTAATATGATATTTAATATATTCGACTAGTGGAGTTAATTAAGTAAAAACAGTAATTAATCAAGATCATTAGCAAACAAATCTAAAAATTAAATAAAAAACAAGCAAGATCTCATACAAAAACAAGCAAGATCTCATACCGAAACCACACCTTACTATTGCATCGAGAATGTACATGGTTTCTTTACAATTAAAGCACCAGGCTAGTAGCGAAGCCAATAATTTCGAGAAGTTTGGGCATAAGTCTACGCTCTCAGCTTTGTCTATTTTGAGTTGTCCGCGCTTAGTGTGTGGGCTAATTTTTCTATACAATTACACAAGGTTCAATAGCTTAGCGGGCCGGGAGCCTAGGCACAAGCCTAGGGTCGCCAGGCCCCGGCTCCGCCACTGGCACCTGCCTCTCAGTCCTCTCTAGTCTTCCTCTAATCTCTTCTCTAATATTAGAAATTTTATGTATAAATTATTTTTTTTTCAGCCGCCTTCATCTCTTGGCTTTCTTCTTGTTTCATCTCGTATGTACAGCATCGCCGCTGTCTCCTATTACTTCACCATAAGCCTGATCAAACTCTAGGTCGGGCCGGGTTTTGAGTCGAGCTTGGAAAAGCTCGATCCCATGGGACCAATTGCGAGCCCGGGTCGGCCCGATTTAATAGGCCTCAAATCTAGGCCCGACCCGAAGCCCAAAAGCCCGTTCCAAAACCTAAAAGCCCCGCCCGACTACAGCCAAATGCGTAGATTTCTCAGGCCTGAGTCCGACCTGACCCGATGGTCGGGTTTCAAACCGAGGCCCGAGCTCGTTCTGGTACATTGGTCGGCTAGGCGGGGCCGAGTCAGACTTATTAGGGACGGATCGGGCCGAGCTCGTTGAACCGAGCTACCCATGATCAGATCAAATTTACCGTAATACGAAATCCTAATATCCCTTTTATCTATGTGGGGACCCCGGGAGATTTAAAAAAATACAACTGTGCAGTATTTCAGTTGCATTTTGAAATAGTACAAACCGCCAGATTTTTTTTACATAACAAGGGTTATTTTACAATATGGCTTGCAAGTTTTAAATACACTTCCAAAATTTACACTTCAATACCACAGGCATGGCTTGAGTGTATTCAAATGAAAAATCTTCCACTAAAAAGAAAGAGCCTACCCAAAAGAAGCGATTGGGATCCCCTGCAGTTGCTGCTGTAAATGCACGGTGTGCATTTTCACCTGAAAACATATTGTAACTTCTATAAATATGTCATACGGTATTCAATCTGTACGAAACAAATTTTTGTAATTCATTTTAAATCCTAAACAACCCATTTTCGAAACTTTTTGGTTTTTTCGAATTTTTGAATTTTTAAAATTCAAAAAAACATAAAAATTGAAAAAATGAAAAGTTTTTAAAATGGGTTCGTTATGATTTTAGATGAATTACAAAATTTTTTTCATACAAATTGGATACCTTATGACATATTTATAGAGGTTACAATCCGCTTTCAGATGAAAATGCACACCGTGCATTTACAGTAGCAACTGCAGGGGATCCCAATTGAAAAGAAGGGTAGCCCATGGGTAAGCACTTACGTCCTAGCATGTTTCCATATGCAAGCCTATTAACTATATGCAAAGGTTTTAACAGAAATTGGCATATTTTTAAAATAGTTTTTTTTGAAAAATCATATATTTTCCCGATTCTTTCTTTAAAAAATTTTAAGTGAGGATTTTGATATTAACCAAATTTTCAACATTGACTCCAGACCAGACCAACATCAATCCTTACTATCACACCTCTAACATGATTTTTGTCAATATTTAGAATAGACATCACCCCTGCGATACAACTTCATATTCCAGAAGTATGGTCCATCGATAATTTTTTTTTACGACTCTGCAGAATCTACCCAACTTTACCTGTAAAATGATCAGTAATATAGTTTGAGCGAAAATTTGTATCTTTTCTATCATGATATAATTTAGTTATGAGAAATAAATAAACCAAGCATCGGCATCTAAACAAGTGTTTCATAGTTTGCGACTAGAGCGACCCACCATTCATTACCTCGATGTGTAAGGGAAACAAGTCGGGAAGCGATATCAAGAACTGGAAACACTCGGCGTGAAGCATGACTGACTTGATTGGAGTGCAGCCAGAAAGGTGACAACTTGACTGTAAAGAACTCGGGGGCTACTATGGAGTATATGGACCCCGGGTATTCACAGCGGGCCGTGAAGACCACCTAATAGGGGGTGGGCAAGTCGGTCATACACGTGAGGGCATGACCCGAACCATGGCTTGACTTGCACGGAGAGGTAGGACAAAGATAGAAGCCTATCATGAATAGGGAAGGAGTGATTGTAATCCCGGATAACTATGCGTCCTGGATAGAAAGATATGAATAGGAATCTTACCTTATAGCCGATCAGTACTTTACCTTGTAACCCCACGCCCCCACTATATAAGATGGCAGGGGACCTAGATCGGATCATCCCATATCCCAACATACAACGCAATACGGGGGATTTTAATCCCAGAACACATGACTAGGGT
The DNA here is from genome assembly GCA_005191435.1 of Raddia distichophylla. Classification (NCBI taxonomy): domain Eukaryota; kingdom Viridiplantae; phylum Streptophyta; class Magnoliopsida; order Poales; family Poaceae; genus Raddia; species Raddia distichophylla. The sequence goes on along the minus strand of SPJY01028077.1, from coordinate 158,926 downwards.
ATTACCTCCTCCGCCACGAGGGCCTAAACCAGTATAAAACTATTGTCTCGTGTTACCATCCAGTTTAGATCCAGCGCATAACCCTATATAAATCATTGCCAACGAAACCACGATTAAACAAAAGTCGACAGTCAGGTACTGACCAGTACCCGTACCTGTTTGGAAGAAATTTTTACTCAGGAAAAAAGGTACGGATCGGGTATTGTGGACTACATAGGCCCCGGGTATCCTCTAGAAGGCCCATGCAGGAGCAGATGGGGATGACCCAAGTCGGCTGATTGAGGATAGGAACCACCCGGGTTACGTGTGCCTTGAGTTCCAAGGAAGTTCCCAAGGATATGGTCAAGCTATATGTAATTAGGAGATCATACTTGCATGTTGTACATCGGCATAACCGAATTATGTACCGTGCATTACGTACCACCATGTAACTCTATCTCCCCCTACACTATATAAAGGGAGGGGGAAGGGAGCCATAGAGACGACATCATACAATCATCTACAGCATCCCATACGATCATCTTGCATCTCGCATCTTGATCAACATAATCCCAGAGCACAGGAGTAGGGTGTTACCTCGGTGCTGAGGGCCCGAACCTGTATAAATCCTGTCTTGTGTTACCATTTGGCTTGGTTCTTGCTTACGCCCCCGTACAAATTCATTGCCAACGGTGACCCCCCGATCAACTACCCGTCGATAGTTGGCGCGCCAGGTAGGGGGCTGCGTCAAGATCATCGCTCAAGCTAGTTGGCTTCTTCAAGATCGCCGCTCGTCGCTATGAGGCTGGGGCAATCGCTGTGCTTTGGCACCCTGGACTTTGTCGCCGACGGCATCGGCAATCTTCATCTCTCCTCTCCTAGAAAGATCCCCCAACAGGAAGGTACACGCGATCAATGTGACCCATTGCCCTTTGGCTTGAAGAATTCGGCATGTACTTTCTTTAGGCGGATCCGCGTGCGAAGAAGGATTTGGCGGAACCACCTCCGCGTTCATGGATTTACTCCAGCCCGACGAAGACTCAGCACCCTCGATTGGATCTCCCTCCGGTCTTAGGAACCTTGCCGCGACAAGCGCGCAGGCGGATCCCGGGACTGGTATAGGAGGTGACCACTCGGAGAATCAATCTACAGATCCAGTCGGATTCAACCGATCGGATCCATCCATGTTCGTGGGTGTCATTAACACTGGCCAACTCATTGGACAAAGCGAGCAGGTCAGCCTCTCCCTCTCTGACTTAGAGTCCGACGGGAGCACGGAGATCTGCAATTACCAGGAAGTCTTCGTTCTTGGCGCGGACGACCATCACTCTCCCTCTCAACCAGTCGGGAACGAGGCGGCCGCTACTGAGGCGGTCGATGCGGACCCACGCTGCGCCGAAGATCAAGATCGCCTGCAACAACTTCGCATCCACGGGCGCAATGTCCGGAACGAGCTGCGCACCGTGAAATTGAGGGATCAGGACGTCTACACCACTTCCCAAGCAAACATCGTCGTGTCCAAGACTCTCCTCGAGACCATCGCACCGCAGCTACCTGAGAACAACCCGCTCATCTAGACCTTGGCTCGAGCAACGGCCATGGTCGAGATGGCGACCATTCAGCAGAACGAGGCGCACCCCGCTCCCACCGCCCCGGCTCATAGCCGCTCTGTGCGTAACCGGAGCAGGGCGCGCGCCTCGGCCGCCGGCGGGTCACGACCTCCGCCACGAGATTGAAGCCAAAAGGAGGGAGCGCTCCGAAGGCGATCGGCACTCTCACAACTATCGCAGTCGGTGCCACGACGATCACGCTAAAAGTACTGCCAGTCGGCGCGACCATCGTCAAGATTACCATCGCCAAGACCCGCGGCGGGAGCATCGCAGCAGATCCCCGCGGCGGCGGCGGCCTCGACCCTTGGAGGGGATTTGAGCCTTTACCCCAGACCTCCGCCGAGTGGTTTGGCTGCACGGCTTTAACCTCGAAGGCATCGATAAGTTCAATGGCAAGAGGGATCCAAAGAACTGGCTGCAGGTTTATGCCTTAGCAGTCAGTGCAGCAGGAGGAGATCAGAATGTGATGGCAACCAGAAGGCCAACGCCGAGGAGGCTATCATGAACCATCGTGGTGGCAACGACGGAGGCCCCAAGAAGAAGCCAAACGATGAACAGAACAAACCCAAGGACAAGAAACGCAAAGGGGACGAGATGGTCGCCAACGTAGAGTGTTACCGACCAAAACCCCCCAACGACAACGACTATGTCGGTACACAAGGTACCGGGGTGTCCTCTCCACCTACTCCAAAAAGGGGGTAGAAGATGGAGTTATCCAGAAGGACCAAGAACACCGGGTCTGGTTCCGAGTGGACTGGCGGGCACGCGGGCCCCATCACTCGGAACTGGACCCCGAGGCGTCTCTCGGCAGGTAGGGGCGGCCAGACCCCTGCGCCGGGAGACCAGACTCCACGTGCCAGGCGGGCGACCAGGCCCCAGCACGAGGGCAAGTACCGCCCCGACCAGGACACGCGGCGCGTCGGGCGAGCACCGCCCCGGCCAGGATACGTGGCAACTCGGCGGACAGACACACGGCAGATCGGCGAGCAGGCGGGCGATTAGGCCCCGCACCGTATCGGCGACCACTCTGGGCCCCACCTGCCACCGATAGGACGCGACAAGGCAGCGAGACGTGTGTAGCAGGCGGCTACAACTACACGACATTTATTGTATACCTACCAGTACAGTGATCATGTAATAGGCTAGATGCACCCCTGTTTCTCTCTCCCTGTCGGGTCGGGCTCACCCACGTTATATAAGGGGACCAAGCCACCACGGGGAGGGGGACTTGGGTCTTCTTCCTCCCACCTTATTTTCATGGGCAATACACACATAGAGCGAGCGCTCAAGCAGGAGTAGGGCTATTACCCACCTCGGGGGCCCGAACCTGGGTATATGGCTGTGTTCATACTGTTCTTTGGATCTCCAGGGTCGATCGAGGCGCAATAGTGCTACCCCCGTGCCGAATCTCCGAATCTTCGAGTCTAGCGGCAGAAAATTACGCTGACAGTGGCGCGCCAGGTAGGGGGTAGCAGTTGAATCCTCTTCCCCTTGAGCTGATCCTCAAAATCGAAGGCGGAAGTTCATAAATTGGAGGTTAGAAGCTTTCAGACCGAGCAAGAAATGGTGAAATCAGAGGGGATCGGGGGCTGAAGCAAAGAAAGAGCAGAAGGCGAGTTCCCTTTTTTTCAGATCTGAGTGCAGCCTCCAGATCCAGCCCGGCGGCTGGGCAAAGGGAGCAAGGGGGCTATGGGGGAGAAGGCGTGCCCGAGGCTCCCCCGGCCTCCTCACCAGCGCAGCAGCGGCGGCCTCCTTCCGGTCTCCTCCTCAAGTGGCGGCGCGGGGCCTCCTCCTCTCCAGGCCGGCGGCGCGCCGTGGAGCTCCTCCACGGCGTCCTCCTCAGCAGCCGGCAGCAGGACGGGTTCCCCCCGTACTCCTCCTGCTGCAGTATCAAGGCGGCGGTGTGCGGAGCTCCCTCATCCATCTCGACCTCCTTCCCCTACAGCAGCGGCGGCGTCGGCGTGGTCTTCCCCGGCTCCTCTCCTCTCCAGCAGCGCAGCGGGGGGCTGCGCCCAGCCCCACTCCTCCCCAGGCCAGCGGCACGGCGGCGCGGAGCTGCTCCCCCATGGCTCCTCCTCCTCTCAGGGCAGATGCCAGCGGCCGGGACAGCTCCCTCCAGCGGCCTCCTCCAGTCCAGCAGCAGGCCGACGGCGTGCACGGCAGCCCGCAGGCTCCCCTGCCGTTCCCTCTCCCCAGCAGCCGTGGACGGCGTGGCGGTCCAGGCCGGCGACCTGGAGGTTGCTCCCTCCGCGGTTCTCCTCCCCAGGCCGACGGCGCAGCGGTCCAAGACGGCAGCTTGGGGGCTGCTCCCCCAACGACAGTGGCATCGGCTCCCTCCTGCCGCTCTCCTCTCCAGGCAGCGGCGGCGCGGGGGCTGCCTCCGTCTCCTCCCTCTCTCCAGCAGCAGGAGCCGGCCTCCTCCTCAAGCCCGGCAGCGGCGTGCCCGGCGGTGGCCTGCTCAGACGGCATGCCCGCCAGAGGCGTGGACCTCCTCTGGCCTTCCTCCTCCCTATCCAACAACGCCTGGCGGCGCTCTCCCAGTCCAGCAGCGCCCAGGGGCGCTCCTCCTCGTCCAGCAGCAGCGTGGGGGCTGCTCTTTCAGCTCTCCTCCTCGTCCAGCACTAAGCTCCGACCGCCGCGCTCATGGCAGTCTTGTGTGGTGTTGTGCTGTGCATGATGGGATGCTTGCTTTCGGGCTGTGGTGGGGGATGTGCGAGATGTTCGCGAAGCATGACTCCGTGCACCGGTCGAGATGTGAAGCGCTCTTGCTCAGTTCTCGGCCTCATCAAGTGAAGTCTGAAGGCGAAGAAGAAGAAGCTATGTTTCGGTCGGGGCCTTCGAGGGCGGGCTTCCACGACCGTCCGTCGCAACCCCCGGCTCTGGTGGGAACGACGACGCCTGTGCTTCGGTCGGGGCCTTCATGAGAGGGTTTCCACGACCGTCCGTCGCAGCCCTCGAACTTGGCGGGGACGACGTTATTGCTGCCTTAGCCTCCAGTCCAGGGAGGGAAGGTGGAACAACTGCTAAGGCGGTTAAGGTGGAAACGCCAGGCCAGGCGGAGTACATCGGCAGTCACTGTGGCGCTTGCCATCCTTGGCCGGGAGGGTCTGCGGATGTCGGGTCCGAGCCATCCTGCGGGTCCAAGTGGTCCTCGACGACGATGCGTCAGCCGGGAAGTACGAGCGAAAGGCCAAGCTCTACATCTGAGATTCCTCTGAAGTGCATCGCTTGGGAAGAGGGGAGCAGCCGCTCTCTGATATCTTGGCAGGCTCAAGCGGGAGCCGGCTTGTTCGGCCAGCCTGCTGCCCTCTAGGATGCCTGCAAGTTGGTGAGGGGTGCTAGGTATGCCGAGGGCAAGCCAAACGACCCCGACGACCAGCCCGGGCGCTGTAAGGCCACCTCGTCCGTCGTAGCCCCTGTCTTCGGTGGGGACGACGAAGGCGTGGCAGTTATGCTTCGGTCGGGGCCATCGAAAGAAGGCTTCCGCGACCGTCCATCGTAGCCCACGGCTCTGGTGGGGACGACGAAGGTGCAGCAGTTATGCTTCGGTCGTGGCCATCGAAAGAAGGCTTCCGCAACCGTCCGTCGCAGCCCACGGCTCTGGTGGGGATGACGAAGGTGCAGCAGTTATGCTTCGGTTGGGGCGTTCGACAGGGGGCTTCCGCGACCATCCGTCGCAGCCCCCGACACCGGTGGGGACGACGATGCGGCTGCCTCGGCCTCCGGTTCAGGTAGGGAGCAGCTTTGCCTGTGCTTCGGTCGGTGCCTTCGACAGGGGGGCTTCCGCGACCGGCGGTGCGACTGCTTCGGCCTCTGGTTCAGGGAGGAAGCAGCTTTGCCCACATGTCCGCCACCGTCGGCGAGTACGTCGATCGAGCCGGCGTAGAGGCTATACCCCCAAGAGCGCGCGAAGTCCGGCGGACAGTCTGGAGGCAAGTGCTCTGGAGCTGAGAAGGTCGTTCCTTCGGCCTACAAGTACTGTAAGTACTTTGTGGTTCAGTTCAGCGCGTGTTCACTTCCTTCTGTGTTCGGCTCATTTGCCTGGCCAGTGGGTTGCCAGTGTTGGTCTTGCATGACTGTTGTCTCTCTTTCTAACCTGACGGCCCCTTGACGGTAAGAGGAGGAGCCTAGCATTCGTGCTGTGAAAGGGAGGGCGACTGGGGGCCGTGTCTGGCACAGTGCACTACGCGGCCTGCTCCGCAAGCACTGCTGGCCTACGACCACCCCCGGAAGCCCGTAACCTTAAACCCAAGATGTTTTGGTTTGGCCCCAAGAGACCGCAAGGGCGTAAGTTCCGAAAGGTGAAAGGAAACGACAAAGTGACACCCACTGGCAACACCGCAGCGTCATTTGTGCTTCAGTAACTTCTGTTTATTACTCTGTGCAAAAAGTGTGATATAACCCCCACCCGTGCGGGGAGAGGTGATCTGTTTGGACGCAGGTAAATCACTCCGAGCGAGACGCTCGAGGGCTCCGGGGGTTACCCGGCTGAAGTGGAGAAGCAAGCGCGCGATGCGCGGCGGATCTAGCCCCACCCAGGGGTGCATCCGAGCATCGACAATGATTTGAGTCAGAAGGGACGTCGAGCTCGGCTTGCGCCCCAGGGCGGGCCTGGGAGCTACTGTCGGTACACAAGGTACCGGGGTGTCCTCTCCACCTCCTCTAGAAGATGGAGTTATCCAGAAGGACCAAGAAGACCGGGTCTGGTTCCGAGTGGACTGGCAGGCACGCGGGCCCCATCACTCGGAACTGGACCCCGAGGTGTCTCTCGGCAGGTAGGGGCGGCCACACCCCTGCGCCGGGAGACAAGACTCCACGTGCCAGGCGGGCGACCAGCCCTAGCACGCGGGAGAGCCCTCCACGTGCCAGGCGGGCGACCAGGCCCCAGCACGCGGGCAAGTACCGCCCCGACCAGGACACGCGGCACGCCGGGCGAGCACCGCCCCGGCCAGGATACGTGGCAGCTCAGCGGACAGACACGTGGCAGATCGGCGAGTAGGCGGGCGATTAGGCCCCGCACCGTATCGGCGACCACGAGAGCGGCTGGCAGGGTCGGCGGAACTCTGGGCCCCACCTGCCACCGATGGGACGCGACAAGGCAGCGAGACGTGTGTAGCAGGAGGCTACAACTACACGACATTTATTGTATACCTACCAGTACAGTGATCATGTAATAGGCTAGATGCACCCCTGTTTCTCTCTCCCCGTCGGGTCGGGCTCACCCACATTATATAAGGGGACCAAGCCACCACGAGGAGGGGGACTTGCGTCTTCTTCCTCCCACCACATTTTCATGGGCAGTACACACATAGAGGTAGCGCTCAAGCAGGAGTAGGGCTATTACCCACCTCGGGGGCCCGAACCTGGGTATATGGCTGTGTTCATACTGTTCTTGGGATCTCGAGGGTCGGTCGAGGCGCAACAGTGCTACCCCCGTGCCGAATCTCTGAATCTTCGAGTCGAGCGGCAGAAAAATACGCTGACAGACTACAACAAGGTCATGGAAGCGGTATGTCCCTTTCACCCCAAGGAAAACATGCTGCCAAAGACTGCCTTATTCTTCAGAAGTTCGCCGACAACACGAAGCAGCCGACAGCCAAGGGACGACACGGCAAGAAGCCCGATGGAGACTACAAGGACGCCGAGCGCGATATTAACTACATATTCGGGGGGTCGGATGCGTATGAGTCCAAGCGAAAACGGAAGCTTACCACTCGGAAGGTCAACGCAATCATGCCAGCGGTCCCCAAATATCTGCGCTGGTCAGAGGTACCCATCACCTTTGATCGATCAGACCTCCCGGATCGGATCGCCTTCCCTGGGAGGTATCCTTTGGTGTTGGATCCGGCCGTTCGAGGAAACAAATTGAAGAGGGTCCTAGTCGATGGCGGGAGCGGGATTAACGTCCTCTTCGTCAAGACTCTCGATCAAACGAAGATTCCTCGCTCCGAACTACGGCAGGGGTCATCTACCTTCCATAGTGTGATTCCCGGAACATCTGCGATACCACTCGGGCAGGTCTCGCTGCCTATCACGTTTGGGACCAAAGACAATTATCGGACCAAGAGTCTCAGCTTTGAAGTGGCCGATTTTGAGACAGCATATCATGCCATCTTGGGAAGACCAGGGATTGCCAAGTTCATGGCTGTTCCTAACTACACTTATCTCGTCATGAAGATGCCGGGTCCCAATGATGTAATCACCATGCCCGGTGATGTCAAGCAGTCGCTCGTTTGCGACAGCGAAAGCTGCGAGATGGCACAAGCACTGGATACGTCGGCCGAGATGGTAAAGATTCGACAAGAGGTTGCGTCCCTTCAGGAGGAAGGAGACATATCCGCAAAGAAGCAAGCCAAGACTACCATCCAAGCAGCCGAAGAAACCAAGAAGATACTATTGGACCCATCTGACTCGGCCAAAATAGCCGTGATCGGGACAGGGCTCGATAGCAAATAGGAAGACGCGCCAGTCACTTTCCTCCGGGCAAACCAGGACGTGTTCGCTTGGAAGCCTTAGGACATGCCTCGTGTTCCGACGGAGGTGATCGAGCACTCTCTCCACATCGACGAAAAGGCGCGGCCAATCAAGCAGCGCCTGAGAAGATTTGCACCGGATCGGAAAGACGCCATTCGGGAAGAGGTTACGAAGTTGTTGGCGGCACGGTTCATCAAAGAAGTGTACCACCCCTAGTGACTAGCCAACCCGGTCCTGGTGCAGAAGAAAAACAAGACATGGCTAATGTGCGTTGACTATACTGACCGCAACAAAGCTTGTCCCAAGGATCCTTTTGGGCTTCCCCGCATCGACCAAGTGGTAGATTCCACCGCCGGGTGTGAGCTCCTAAACTTTCTGGACGCTTACTCAGGCTACCATCAGATTAGTCTGAAGGAGGAAGACTGCATCTGTAACACCCCGGTCTTAAACAAGACCCAGGACGCTACTATGTCTACCATTCACTAGAAATTTTGGCAACATAACATCTAGAAGTTGGACATCCAAGCACACTAATTACATGACATACACATTATATCACATTATGTATAGAACAAATGCCACCACTTGGCACTCAAAAGCTCTATGGTACCATATGAATCATGGATTCTCAGCCTGGGCTCTTCGCGTCCACATACCAGATATAGGTACCAAGCTAAAATATAACACATACAACTAGATCGATAGGTTAAGTTCATGTTACAATGAGTTGATTAGGTTATCAAACCACTAACATTTATTCATAACTTCTGGGGTATGAGCAGAGAAGTGAACTATTCCCATTCCCATGCATCATGCTTTGGCGATCACCTAAATCATAAAGACACAAGCGTGAGTCGAAACTCAGCAAGTACATAATAACAAAGACATAACATAAATAAAGCATATAACATCATTAGCCATTCCTCTCATTAACCAATCATCCATTCATCTCACTATCCATATGCTCATCAATGCAATGCAGTGCCATGCAATGCATATCTCCATGTAGCACGCGCCTGTATCAGAGTGTACACCCGTCGATGTCACACTCATTTCCCCGCCATCCCGTGGCGGGGTGCTTACCTCTGTAGGACTTATCAAGAGCACGCCGGATTAGCCACATAGCTTTCTCACCGACCTGGCACATGGCACACCGGATTAGCCACGCGACTTTCTCACCGACCTGGCACATGGCACTCCGGACTAGCTATGTGACTTTCTCACCGCCCTGGCTCGTATGCATGCTTCCAAGATATGCATGAATCATAAAACTTATAATTGTCTTTACCATCATCAATCCATCATCATCATTCATCCATACATCAGCATCACGTCAAGAGTATTAGAGCAACATATAAAGAAGGAACGGTGCCATATATCGACATCCACATCATAAATCACACATATTACCATAAGCAATGCATCATGTACTTGCCTTAGTTACCACGTAACATCAAGTGATGCTGCGGCAGCACCTGCCATGATTCCGAAGCAACTCCACCTACAATAGTCATACACATACAACAATCAATCTCCCGTCTCATATATTCGAGCGATAGAACTATCTCTCGGCCCCTAAACCGGTAGAGAGAAAACATAGCATCCTAGCCTTACGAAACCCCAAAAGCACGACATGGCCAACATCGGATAGCAGCGCTGTTTTGGCCACAACTCCCAAACCGTTTAGCCAAATTTCGTGTTCTTGGACTCTACGGAAAGCTAAGGACATTGCCCAAATTCTTGGTCATAGGACCGAGCACCAAATCCCAAAGGATTTCACTCAAAATCTTTCTAAGGCTAGCTGCATAAACTCCTCTCAAGAACACATCTAACACACCAGTAAAACATAGCTAGCTCTCATAGATCCAGGTCTATTCAACGCGAGGAAACACTAAAATCGAGTGATAGGGATTGAGGAATCGTTACCCCAAAATTGTGGCACCCGAAACCCTAGCTCCCTTTTTCTCCTTGCTAGCTTGTGTCATCCCTCCTTCCTCCTTCCTTCCACCTTCATTCCCTTCTTCTAGCCGGCTTCTTGCCCCTCTCCACTGTCCTCCGACGGACGCAGCAGCAGGGCAAGGACGGCGGCAGCTGCAAGGCGACAACGGTGACGATGCAGCACGGCATCGGCGATGGTGGAGCAACAGCGGAGGCGCGGGCATGGAACGGCTGCAGCGCAGCGGCTAGGCGGCGACGGGAACGGCAGCAGCAGAGGCGGCACTTGGGGTGGGGATCGAGAGGGCGGTAGGAGCACGAGAGGCAACTAGGGATCAATCCCCTTGCCCCCTGCCGTGCTCCCCCTTTAGGGAGGCAAGGTGGGCTGGGCTGGCCGGCCCAGCCCAGCCCACTTCTTTTTTTATTGTATTACAGCATCAAGGCATAGTTTATTACGCCTTTTGTTGCTTTCTGCTATATCACAATGTCGTTCGGGCTGAAAAACGTTGGTGCGACTTATCAGTGCACCATACAGCGGTGTTTTCACACTCAGCTCGGCCGCAACGTGGAGGCCTATGTCGATGACGACGTCATAAAGACACGAGTGAAGTCGGATCTCATAACATATTTGACCGAAACTTTCGAGTGCCTAATGGCATATCGGATGAAGTTGAATCCTGAGAAGTGTGTTTTTAGGGTTCCATCCGGTAAACTACTCGGATTTATCGTATCTCATCGGGGGATTGAAGCCAATCCTGAAAAGGTCAGCGCTATCATGAAGATGAAACCCCGGCCAATCAGAAGGACGTGCAGAAGCTCACTGGATGCATCGTGGCACTCAGCTGATTGGTTTCACGACTCGGGCAGCGTGGCATGCTGTTCTTTTAGCTCTTACGCTGACAAGATGGTTTTCAGTGGACGGTGGAAGCACAGGAAGCCTTCGAAGATTTCAAAAAATTCCTCACTACGCCACCAGTGTTGGTTCTGCCCATGCCCCAAGAGCCCCTCCTACTCTACATCGGCGGCACGACTCATGTAGTCAGCAGTGCTCTGGTGGTGGAACGGGATGAGTAAGGCTCCCTTCAGAAGGTACAACGCCCGGTCTACTTCGTAAGTGAGGTATTGGGCGATTCTAAGATAAAGTACCCCCATATTCAAAAGCTTTTGTACGCCGTACTAATCACGTCGCGGAAGCTTAAGCACTATTTTCAAGATCACGAGATTTCGGTGATCACTTCCTTCCCGCTGGGAGATATTCTTTATAATCGGCAAGCCACCGGGAGAATCGAGAAGTGGGCAGTTGAGCTTGGAGCCTTTGAACTAAAGTTCAAGCCTCAGCTTAGCCATCAAATCTTAGGCACTTGCCGATTTCGTCGCGGGGTGGGTAGAGACCCAGACCCCAGCAGCAAAGGAAAATCTCTAATATTGGGCGATGTACTTTGACGGTTCCCTCATGCTCAGCGGCGCGGGGGCTGAGATTTTGGTCATATCTCCGATTGGAAAGAAGCTAAGATACGTCCGCCAGATCCTATTTCCAGTCAGCAGCAACGCCGTCGAGTATAAGGCACTCATCCACGGACTTCACATGGCCATATCGCTGGGCATACGGCGGTTAATGGTACGCGGGGATTCTCAGCTCGTGGTTAATCAAGTTCAAAAGGAGTGGTCTTGTATCGGCGACAACATGGCGGCATATTGCTAGGAGGTTCGGAAATTGGAGGACAAATTCGATGGCTTGGAATTAACTCACGTACTCCGATGAGACAATGAAGCTGCGGATGAACTGGCGAGGATGGGGTCTAGTCGGGCGCAAGTTCCGACTGGTGTTTTCGTTGAGGAATTGTACAAATCTTCCACCAAACAACCAACCCCGCCGGACGTACAAAAGGACCAGCAGCACGAGTCGGAGGTATTATCAATCAACCCCGGGTGGACACAGCCATATTTAAATTATCTCCTCCACGACGAGTTACCGGAAGATCGAAGCCTCGCCGAGTGCATTACACGCCGAAGCAAAAACTATAAGGTAATCGTGGACGAGCTTTTAAGAAAAAGCAGTTTCGGAATACTAAGGCGTTGCATATTCGAGCAAGAGGGCAGAGATCTGTTAAAGGACATCCACTCGAGGGATTGCGGGCATCACTCGGCAGTAAGCTCCTTGGTTGGGAAAGCCTATCGACAGGGGTTTTTTTGGCCGACTGCAGTAACAGATGCAGAAGATATAGTACGCAGATGCGAAGGCTGCCAGTTTTTTGCCAGGCAAATTCATATGCCGGCACAAGATCAACAGACGATTCCAATCTCTTGGCCGTTCGCCGTCTGGAATCTAGGCATGGTGGGGCCTCTCAAGCGAGTGCAAGGCGAATTTACTCACCTCTTCGTCACCATCGACAAGTTTACAAAGTGGATTGAAGCCAAGCCAGTTGCTGACATCACGGCTGCCAAGGCGCACGAGTTCTTCCGGGACATCGTCGTGCGCTTTGGTGTACCTAACCGCATCATCACCGACAATGGCGTTCAGTTCAAGAGCAGCGAATTTCAGGACTGGGGCGAGGAGCTGGGCATCAAAATCTGCTTTGCTTCAGTAGCTCACCCCAGGAGCAACGGGCAAGTTGAATGTGCCAACGGATTAATTCTACAAGGGCTCAAAGCAAAGATTTTTGACCGTCTAAAGCCGTACACCACGCGCTGGGTAAAGAAGTTGTCTTCGGTTCTCTAGGGGCTTAGAACAACCCCAAGTCGAGCGACCGCGTAGACACCCTTTTTCCTAGTTTATGGCTCGGAAGCAGTCCTCCCGACTGAACTGAAGTTCTGCTCTCCACAAGTGCGCAACTATGATAGCAACCAGTCGGACGAAGGAAGATTGAAAGACCTCGACAGGCTTGAGGAGTTCAGGGAAGCAGCAATGATCCAGTCGGCTAAGTACCAATAGGGCCTGCGTCGTTATCACCAGCGCAATGTATGGGGCCGTGTGTTCGCTAAAGGAGATCTAGTCCTTCGAAGGAATCAGAAACACGAGTATAAACTCTCCCCACTTTGGGAAGGACCCTATGTGATTGATGAGGTGACTCACCCGGGGGCTTACCGGCTAAAACATGAAGACGGATCAGACGTGCCTAATACCTGGAACATCGAGCAGCTACGTCGTTTTTATTCTTAAGCCTTGTATTTGAGCATTGTATAAATAGTTCCTTGTTTGACTTACTGCTCAGCCGTAAACGACTAAGCAGTAAGTCGGGGGGCTACACTAAATAGTGTGTGGAGGCAACCGCACCCTATCCTATCAATAAAAGTTGTTTTCTCTTTACATGCGCTGACCGAGTTTGGGTATTGTGAGAATTCTTGAGTAATGACGCTCATACTTGTCAAAGACAACGTTTAGCCACTCGATACGTGCATGGGGAGAAAGCCAAGTGCTTGTTCCTGGCACTCGGGGGCTGGACTAGTCGGCAGGAGCGTTACATGAAAGAGGATAAAATCAAGTACTTGGATAAATACAAGATCAGAGTATTGAGGATCAGCTAAGCATCTAGAAATCGAATTAATTTACAAGGTCAAGTGCTTTGCCAAATTGACAGTGATCTCCCGGACTTATTCCATAAGAGTGGAGGCTTTGTCACAACCCCGGCTTCACCGGGATCTACCTATGATCCATTGCTAGTCCCAGCGATCAATGCTAGCAACTCATGAGCGACTCGAGTCGAGCATCACAACATAATCATCATAACTAAGAAAATATTATAACAATGCAAAAGTAATTGTACCACAAGCACTTATTACAATAGTTTGCATAAATCCAGATAATAATATTCAGAGTAGCGGAAATCCAAATGATATGTAAGAGAATAATTATGACGATGCTCTCTAATCCAACCCTTGAAATGCTAGCTAATCTTCCACAAAGTCCTGCGCAGAATCCTCCTGATCCCGCAGGCAAACCGGAACCGAGTCTTCTCCTGAAAAAAATATATCCGTGGTTTGTATAGTGAGTACATGGCTACCCAGCAAGAATCCTTATATATGAATGCATGGGTATATAAAGAACAGGATGGTTAATTTGCATAAACACCTATTCTAGTCAATATTAATTAAAGTGTTGCGAAAACATTTGTTGAACAATTATTAAGGATGAATAGATTCCCAAGATAACAAACAGAGCTCGGCTTTGAAAGCCCCTATGCAAAACTACACAAGCCTCGAATACTCAAAACCAAAACCAACCCATCAGGTTATTATTTAACACATGAGACTACCATGTACGACCTTCCTCCCCTCCCATAACCGTGGGAATGGCTATCATGATAGTTTTACTCTGCAGAGTGTAGCACACTTTACCCATAAGCCGAGTTGTACTTTTGCGTCTTAGCTCTTCCTTAGAAGCCTAGACCAAGTAACAATACAAGGCGATTCACTAGTTCCTTCTGTTAACACCGATATTCTCTCTAAGGTTTCGACACTACGGGTCCCCCTCTTGAGCCCACGGACCGTAGCCCGATCTTTTCAAGGTAAAGTGTGTTAACAGTTTTCCCTAACTACTAAGCCAGGACTAGCACATGTTGGCCGACATGCTAAAGCTAGCACTTATGGTTGCGCTTGTATGGTTTGGCCGGATTAGCACACGTCAAGAGTCCTTAGACCAAGGTGACTACCTCCACAACAATCCTCAATCAACAAAACCACCCGACTTGCCACCTTTAGCCAACACACGCTACATAGGTTTTAGTTGATTAGGTTATTAAGTAACTCAGCACCTCCAAATATGTTGATTAGGTTATTAAGTAACTCAGCACCTCCAAATATACCAAGTTACAAGATTAATAAATAAATGATGAATAACCTAACAACTAATAACCCATGAGTGCTAGCATTCTATGCATAAGGATAGGCTAAGAAATAACTAAGGCAGCAATAAACAGGTCAAATTCACAGGGTCAATGACGCAATGTGAATAAAATAGGTTTCTACCGTTCCCAACATTTTATGCATGATAAAAATAAATAAAAACAATAAACGGGTGAGTTTTGCAAACTAGGGAGCAAGATGCAACTATCTTTCCTTGGTAGTACTCAGCGTCTTGCTGGCCTCCTTCTAGAAACTCCGGGAACAGCGCCGAGCAACGGGAACACGGACGGTCTACACGAATAATGCAAATGCATAAGAACAGCAACATTCACCACAGAACATATATTCCAATTAAATATATAAAACTCTAGGGGATTTATGAAAAATAATGGCTCTGGAATCATCCAATTTGGAGTTCGGATGCTCCCTAAACAAATCTTGGAAGTTTTACGAAAATCAGAAAAGGCTGAAAAGAATAAACCAATTAAAACCGACCGAACCGGCTGAACCAACCGAACCGGCACAGCGGGGTGACAAGCGGCAACGCAGGATTGGGCGGCGCGGCGCGGGCTGACGCCAAGACGACGCGTGGCGACAAGTGGCGACGGCGAGTGGCAACGCGTAGGCCAATGGTGGCCCGACACGTGGCGGCGGCTGCGACGGCTCACGCGCCGACCCGTGGCGGCGGGGGCGGCGCGTGCGCACGCTCGCGCGGGAGCGGACTGGCGGCAGGGGCGGGCCAGGTGGCGGGCGCTGGTTGGCGGCGGCAGATGCGAACGGCCGGGCACGCAAGCCGAAACTCCGGCGAGCCTGTTCTCCCTTATTTTTGCACCGATTTCGATGATCCAGGTACCTATCTGGACCGTCTGGACGAGATCTACACAATGGTGGCTTCTACAACTTGGTTTGCGGCGAGCACAGGGAGATCTACCCCAAAACTCACCTCGGGCTAGGGTTTTGCGACGGCTAGGGTTGCTCTGGGGTGGTTCTCGAGTTGTGGTGTTGAGGGGAGGGTCTTAGGGTGTTTATATACTAGTGTGTTTGACCAAGGGCAGGCCTCCAATAGGTAGAACTTGAATTGGGCTCCAATTCTATTCCTAATAAGTTTAGAACTCCCCAATTTTGGTATTTTTGCAAATAAACGAATTTGGACTTGGGCTTCTGACTTTGGGCTGGTTTAGGCCTCAAATAGGTCTCCACCAAGTTTGGGCTTGGGTCTTGCACGTTCGCTCGTCATTTCATTGGGCCGACGAGCTCCCGGCAGAATGGCGTCACACTGCGGAAACACAGGCTAGCCTTGGGCTCTGGACTTAAAATTTGGAGGGTGGCTAAATCATGGCATTTAGGATTTATGGGAATTTTTCTAGAATTTTTCAATAAGGTCTTCTAGGGTTTTGGCTTAAACCTAGTTTAAATTAACTTAAATCAGGGTTTCGTATATAACAATTCCTTTTTAATTTATTTTTGGGTTTTCGAAAATACAAGTGACATACGAAAAAATAGAGGATGTCATAGGCTTCTTCAGTGCAGGCGAATCCTTCTCGCACGGCTTCGAGGTCCATGCTGGGATAGTTTGACTTCGTAATAGCCAAACCTTGGCTGGTGCAAGTCGTCGCCGCCGCCCTTGCGAAAACCCTGATCCGTGCAGGGATGTCTTCAAGATGCGCCACGAAGATTTCGGCATCTGATGGCAGCTCGTCTTCAGGATAGAGGTATTGAAGTGTTGGAGCTATTCCCTTCAGAGCGCGGTCGCGCAGCTCGTTGGCGGACTTCACCCTCTCGTCGAAGACCTGGAATTGCGCCTTGGTTTTCTGTTGGTAGGCTGCAATACCAGTCGGATATCACAAACTAGTTAGGCTTTAGTGAGGTTGAGCCAGGGAAAGCCAGAGATAGAAAGTTACCCTCCAGCTCTTTAGTTGATTTCTCAGGTAAAGTGTTGGCCTGGAAAACTTCTCCCTCCATGGCCTTCTGCCTCGCCTCCAAAGCTGTATACGAAGATACACATTGAGGATCAATCTCAAAGGAGCATTTATAATTGCGTACAGGCTTTAGTATCATTCGGGGGTGCTCACCTTGGATGGTATTAGCTTCTTCTACGTGGCGGAGTCAGAGTTCAGTGATTTCCTTTCAAAGCTCCTCGATCTCGCCACGATATTGTGACTTGACTGAATACAATGCGTTGTCATACTCGTCACGGGACTTCAATTCACCCACGGTTATCTGCAAGCACATGAACTTCTGCTTGGACCTCCTTCTCATGCGCTGCATGGGGATAGGAAGGAAGATCAGTCTGGTTTTTTCGTGTACAGCGAGAATTTAAGACGTGAAGAGACTTTACCATGAGAATCTTGGTATTGGCTCTCGATATGTTCTTCAGCACTCCCCACTCTTCGTCCTCCTGCTCGTCGTCGACCTCATAGCCTTCCATCTCTTTCCTCCATTTCACTCGGAGGGGGGAGTCTTGGCTTTGGTGGAGGGGCGAGGAATCTCCTCGATTTCTGGCTCTGAGCTCTCTGGAGTCGGGGCCGGGATCTTCCCCTTGGTCGATGAGGATTGGCGGGTCGCAGAGGATGGAGGAGAGCTTGGTTGAGGTGCTGCGCACTGAGCCGAGTCATCTAAAGCAGGCTTGATTTTGCGGTTAGATTCTGGAGGAGCTGAAGCTGGTGTTTTGGTGCTGCGTTTTCCAGGCATGGTACCCAAGACAGGTTTCCTACAAGTATTTGAAGATTTTTTCAAGACACCGAGTTCTTTGCGAATCATGAAGAGATGGAGTTGTGAGGGGATACCTTCGCAACGGAATAAACTTGGTTCCAACCCGAATGGTCAGATCACTCGGGCTGGAGCCTGAAGGCCTTTTCGCCCCTGCTGCGGCCTCTAGGCCAGTGGTTTGGGAAGATGGAGGGCTTGGTGAACGCCTGGCGGGAGCTGGACTAGGCTTTGGCGCTGGGCGACGGCGGCGCAGGAGCGGGACGTCGTCGTCATCTCCATCTTTGTCCGAGTCCCTCAGGACGACTCCTTTGCCTCTTTTGGCCATAGGATCACCAGCCTAGCCCTTTGCAGGACGCTCGCGCGGTGCCTCCTTGTGGCTGGGGGCTTCGGGGACAGGATAGGTTGAAAAAAATGCATCACACCCCTATGTAAAGATTGGACCAGACCAATTAAATTAACTTTTCCTCAAATCATGGCAAAGGTAGAAGGGAATCTTCCGCTTACCGCTGGAGGAGGATTTGACAGGCGATACGCACTCGAGCAGTCTATATTCCCTATGTCCGAGTCTAGAGCGAAGAGCTCGGCCACTCGGCTGATCAAGTCCTTGTGGGTAATTTGATCTTCGCTTTCTCGAGTGGCGTCTTGGACTCCCGAGTACTCATACCCGAGGTGCACCCTCTCTTTGATGGGTTGGACACGGCGAAAGGTGTAGTTCAAAACTACGCTGATGCCGGTCAGTCTGGCGGATTTCAATCTGCCAAGAAGGATGAGAAGTTCCTTGACTTGGTTTCCTTCATTCTCGACGAGGAGGGAGGATCAGGAGGGACGGATTGTGGGGCACTCCCCAGGAAATGGGGGAAGGATTGGGGGAAGATTGGCACAGTAGAACCATTCTGAGTGCCAGCCCTTATTTGAGGTTCTCAAAGAGAGATCAAAATAAAATTTCTTGGTCCCTTCCCGCAGCTGGAATCCTGCGCCGCCCGCGGCTCTGGGAGAATTTTTATTGGGGAAGGGCTTGAGGAGGTAACGGCATCTAAAGAGGTTGAAATGGGGAGCGATCCCAAGATAAGCCTCGCAGATGTGAATAAAGATCGCGATCTAAAATATTGAATTGGGGTTAAGGTGAGTAATCTCGATTCCATAGAAATGCAACAACCCTCGAAAGAAAGAAAAGCAGGGAATGCCGAAGCCGCGGAGGAAGAAGGACTCGAAGACCACCACCTCGTCGGAACGAGGGGTGGGGGAGGACTCACCAGCGGTGGCGTGCCATGAGATGAACTCTTCTGTGGGGAGCACGCCGAGGGAGACAAGATTCTGTATCCTCCAGTCAGTCGTGATGGATTTCATCCACTCCTTGCTACTCTTGGTTGCCTTCGGGGTGGCAGGAGATGGTGGAGCCATTGTGAATCGGCGACGATGGCAGCGGAGGATGCGATGGAGAAGAATCCTAGCAGTGGAGTTCGCTGGGGAGGACAAAAATACTGGCACGAAAAGTGAGCTGGGTGAACTAACTTAGTTCTCATGTTCCTAATATATTGTAACGGGCTGCGTTGCGCATTCTAGGCCGGCCTTTTGTCTACCGCTAGATGCGGCCTCTTTGAGAAGACTCGGGTTACCACTCGGGTGGCCGAGTGATTTTTCCCGAGAGGCTCGCGTGTGCGCTGGGTGACGGTCTAGGAGCGCGCAATTCCAACTACTCGGATGAAAACAAAGGCGATTGGGAATTCGTTCGTTATCGACTAAAGGCCAGAAGATCAATACAAGAAGATTCATAGGACATCCAAAAGATTTTCATTAAATGGCTCTTAGGCCGGATTACATATATTCCGTGGCGCAGCATAATAGCTAGGGCTCGTTGATGGCTCGCGGAGAAACAAAAGAAGAAAAAGAAAGAGGACTGATTCTCCTGGCGTGGAGGGTGAAGCGTCTGCCGAGGACACCTCAAAACCTTCCGTCGGCCAGGAGAGCGGCGGGAATCGGCGGATCAGAACCCTGATGGATTCTTCCGCGCGGATTTTCGTGGTGACTTGGGCATAATCCATCCAAAATTCATCCATGGCGGCTTTGGCGGCGACCTAAGCGGCGGCTTCGGTGGCGGCCTCGGTGATCCACTCATCCATTTCTTCGCCTTGATTCGCCATTGCGCTCAAGAAGAAGAAGGTGGGAGCTTTGGTGGAGAAAGGGGAAAAAGACTCGAAAAGTTGCAGATTAGATGAGGAGCAATGCGCTGCCTCTGGATTTCTTTTATACACGGAGAAGTTCAAAGTACGTGCCTCGTAATCCGTTTTCAACACAGTAAAACCATTATGGTGATGAGATGGAAGTGGGTACAGATATGTTTCCCGGCGGAAGCGCGTGATGCTCCGACTGTGTGTGAAAGGCGCGAAAACTCTTCGCCTCCCCTAAATGAGTTTGGGCCAAAATAAACAAAGGGCGATCTCCTTAACAGGCTTTCTTAACACGCCGCTAACGATGGCACTGTGTTAACATTAAGCTTAATTTGGCCTCCGTACACCCTGGAGGGCATATGACCGGAAGCGCCACATTTAAAATATTTCATGGCATACCCCATGTTGGATCACTAGCCAGCTTTGCATGTTCAAGGTTGGGTGTTGGTGAAATTTGGGTACAGTTTCGAAGGTATACATTTTTTACGGTCGCCAGTTGTATACCGCTACCTGGATACAAATACCTCTCGGCCAAACTGTATCCAATCGGTACGCCTTTAGGGGTCGACAGCTGATCCTTTCTATGGATGGGACAGGTACCACTCAGCTGAAAGATGTGCCCCATGTTGGGCTGAGTGCTGGCTCTTGCAAGTTAAGGCCAAGCGTCTGATGTGTTATTCTTTCAAACGCATAATTTACAGCATGCTGTAAGATGGAAGTTGTAATTGCGTGGTTTAAGGCATGCCCATGTTGGGTCGATTGTTGTTCTCGCAATACGAGGATGGGTGCCAAGTAGCCGAATTCATCTGTTACGGTGACGTGCTCAATGGGCCAGAAAAAGTTACGGTTTTGGTATTGCAAATCCTGGCGTCGCTTCTAACACAAAAGGTTTGAGATTTATTGAGTTCTTTAAAATCTCGTTTCAGATTACAGGAGACATTGGCGAACTAGTCGGCCGAACATCTGACTCGATCGTAAAGCACTCGGGGGCTACTGTGGACTACATGGGCCGGGTATCCTTTAGAAGGCCCATGCAGGAGCAGATGGGGGATGATCCAAGTCGGCTGATTGAGGATAGGAACCACTCGGGTTAGGTGTGCCTTGAGTTCCAAGGAAATTCCTAAGGATATGGTCAAGCTCCATGTAATTAAGAGATCATACTTGCATGTTGTACATCGGCATAACCGAGTTAGATACCGTCCATTACGTACCACCATGTAACTCTATCACCCCCTACACTATATAAAGAGAGGGCGAAGGGAGCCATAGAGACGACATCATACAATCATTTACAGCATCCCATACGATCATCTTGCATCTCGCATCTTTATCAACATAATCCCAGAGCATAGGAGTAGGGTGTTACCTCGGTGCTGAGGGCCCGAACCTGTATAAACCCTGTCTTGTGTTACCATTTGGCTTGGTTCTTGCTTACGCCCCCGTACAAATTCATTGCCGACGGTGACCCCCGATCAGCTACCCGTCGACAGGTATTTTTTTGTCAGGTATGGTTTTGGGTAATACCCAAAAACTGTATACTCAGGTATGAAAAGCGTGGTATCCGAACAATTACCATGAACTACGGATCGTATACAGATACTCGAATATTCGGTAAAATTGGGTAGCCGGATGCTGTACGCAGGCCGTATGGGCCCAGCCCATTTAGTGGCCACCGGCCGGCATCCCAATGGCCCAATCCTCTGTCACCTCTCACTCCCGTCTCCCAACCCTAACGCCTGTGGTGCCCGCCGGCCGCCATCTCCTGCCGCCGTGGGCCACCAACCCACCACCTCGCCGACCGCCTGCTTCTCCGCGGTCACGCGGCTCGTCTGCTGCTCCGACCGACGACCGCCCCGTCACCGGCCCCGTGGTGCTCGCTGCTGCTCCCCGCGTCGCATCCACGAGTTGCCGTCCCCGCGCCGCGGTCATCCGCGCCCCCGCGCCGCCGCGGGCGTCCGCTCGCCGCCCCGGCCATCAGGTTGCGGCCGTCCGCTCGCTCGCTGCCCCGGTCAGCAGGTTGCGGTCGTCCGCTTGCTCGACGCCCCGTCCTTGATTTATCTTTCCTGCTGTTTGATTGGCACTGTTAAAGATTGTAAGTTAATTAATTCGCTTATATTGCGTCAGGTCTTTTAGGCTATATACTGACTACAGGACTATATTTGAGCCACTGTATACTACTGAGCAAACAGAGCTTGCAGTTTAACTAGTTCAGTTTTTCTATGTACATGGATGGTATTGTACTTTGCCAAAAATGCCATGATACTTCTGTTTTGTTAGAGCAAGATGAACATTATTTTCGTACTGGTTGCAATTGTTGATACATAAACGATCTGTTTATTGTATCAGAAACAACTATAGAAATTTGCGATCTTATTTATATAGAAGCTAAAAGTCATTTAAGAAAATGTAAGGAAAAAATTCGATCACTATTTAGTAGATCATTGTTTGTGATATTACACTAAACTGAACACAATTTATGTACTATTGCTGTTATGATAGGTGATTACTTTGTCCATTTCCTTGTATATTTTAAGGTATGTGGTGTATTTCCATGACTGGGAGAATATTTCCATGATCAGATTTGTGTTTGGGTATAACATCTAGGCATAAATTTCAACAATTTTTGTTATGTATCATTATGCGACAATAGTTGCAGTGCATCGCTTGTTGATCTGTTCCAATGGAGGGGGCTTTGTGGCCAAGATAGTGCTTTTTGAATCTTTTGGCATGTTCATGAATGGCTTTTAGCATTTACTTACTGGCATTGAACTTGTTGCCTCTATTCGATATGGATGTGCTTGAGATAGGTGGCAATACATTTGAAACTGGCATGATACATTTTTTTTTTTTACGTGTACATTGGTTCAACTTTGTGATGAATTTTATATGGATGTGTTGGAGATTAGCTAGCAATGCTGCGTGGTGCATGTTGCATCGCAGAATTTTGGTTTGGCCGTATCGCAGGTTTAATTAATCCTAATAGACATGCATCAGCACTATTGCTTCCTAATTGTGATTGGAGCTAATTAGTTGCTTTCTCTGTTCCGTCATGGTGATCGACACGCCGCAGCCCTGACAGCGCTCTGGCTTCCACCCCCGACGTCCTGCCCTCATCCCCGTTCTCATCACGCTGGTCGTCCCCTCCTCCTGACTGCAAGAGAGGAGGTAGTCCGGAGTGGTGGAGGAGGAGAAGAGTTGCTTGGAGATTGTTGACTCCAGCCGCGCATGACTCTCTCAGGCGAGGTCCTAGACAGCGAGGAAGTTTTCATCAACGAGGAGGACATCATCAACGAGATACCCATCGATGAGGAAGGTCAGCACTCCCTCCCTTACCCTACCTGCTGCTGTTCTCCTTGGTGCTTACCGTCACCGCTGGCCTGTTTCAGATCTTCCTGACCGCGACGACGATGATGACGGCGACGGCATGGGTACGCTGAAGCTAACTACTCCCGTTTTGTGTATCTAGCTTGTTTCATCCTGTGGCTTGTCTGTCGGTCTAGCTCTACACTTTCGTGCCTCAAAAGTCTCTTTTTCTGTCACTGGATTATTGCTGCAAATTACTTCTCTCTAGATTTTTGTGAAGAATACTGGCTTTTCTTTTTGAATCTTTTAGTTAGTAAACTGCAACTAACACAGTGCTCTTCTGCTAGAGTTGCCTTACCTTTTCTTTTTAAAATCTCTTATAAACCTAGTACAATGCTACATTGTTGCCATGCCAACTATTTGCTTGTTCATTCTATATGCAGTGCATTTCCAAATGATTTGAACTGCTATACTTGTGAGAATTGAGATTTTAATGAGCTAATAGTTCATGTTTTATTTGCTTTCACTTGTTTCAGAAGAGGTTGATGATGCAGCATATGCATTTCATGGGCATACAGGTAAGAT